>APFE030537890.1:0-10586 GCA_000404065.3 Pinus taeda | reverse complement strand
TCCAATTAAAATAATAATAAATCTACATTTATATATTTATATATTGATTGGAAGGCTTTTGACAATGATCACTTCTTTCCATTAGATCCCCTTCAAGCCTTTGGGATACCTACTACTTCATTATATTATATAGTTGGGGCTTGCTACTTGTTGGTGTGTTGGGTAAACAAACTTGATGTGTTTTTTTATCTCGCAGTTGGAGTCTATGGAATAAGAAATAAATTTGATGGCTTGGAAAAAGTGGTAGCTTGACAAAAGTAATCTCTCCTACCATGACAAACATGGCCACTAAAACTTGCAACATTGTTTGTAGGAAGTGAAAATTATGTCTCTTTTTTCCAAACATGTATGTTAATATATCACAATTTAATGAATATGTTTTATTATTATCATATATGGATCTTACAAGATTTTATAATTCAGTGAAAGATTCGCCATGACTTTACAAGATAATATAATCTAGTGAGAGATTCGCTAAAAAAATTATATATACATATTATATTATTGATAAAATCGCCTCCCATTTTTCCTTTGTATCATGGGGATTCACCCATTTATTATACATATAAATTTAGGGTGGTTCTTAAAATTTTCCCTGTTAGCCGCTATAACATAAGATGTGGCTAAAGGTTTAGCTGTGACCAAAGAGCAAGTTATTAATCGTGCACAGTATTTGGACCTTGTTTATGCCCAATTGGGCACGCTCTATGATAAGATACCAAGCGCTTCGAGACATTTTGATATTTTTCCTCCTACACCTAGTAAAGAATCTCATGTCATTGATGGCATGATTGGTTCTACCAATTCATAGTCGGCGAGTAAACCATCTAGTATTGCGCTTACCACGCATGCTCAAAACTCCCAATCCCATCCTCCTGCGGCTTCTGCTTCCGAAATCAATGTCATTTCATCTGATAAAGGCAAGTCTCAACAACAACCTAGAAGCAAGAAGAAAGGAAAAGGCAAGAAAAATAAAGATCCCTCACCATAGGGTAAACAAACAAATCAGTCCTCTAATGAGAAACGGAAGCCTCAATACTCGTGTTTGATTTTAAACGAGGATCACTTTACACATGATTGTATGCACCGCGTTGAAGTGAATCTATTTCTTAAATCTTCCACTTCTTCTGTTGTGTTCACTGACATGTTTCCCAATTAGGATACACATATGGTTGCCCGCAACCCTTCTTCCTCTAATAGAGTTTGATGCTTTCCTCCTCAAACATGAAATTCGATGTTATGGTGGCCACTCAGAACAAGGACTATGGTAACGTGAATCCACCAAACAGTCAGGTTGTTGATCAACCTACCAGTTTGGCATCACCTTCATCTATTCCCACTCCACCTATGATTCTTGTGAAATTGACTATCAAGCCTCCCAAGGGCATTATTCATAAGTCTTCTTTCAACCCTCATTCAAGAGTTGCCCAAAATTATAGCATAGTTGAAGACTTGGCTCAGTCTCCATCAGCTATGTCAACTCTTGAAGTATTACAAAATTGCCCTGCCCAAAAGAAGGCCTTGTTATCAGCTGTCGGATGTGTGGATCTGTCGGATTCAAACCTAGTGTTTTTCTCTCATCAAAACTACACCCCTCGAATTCTAGCTCAATTAGCTTTTATAATATAGGTTGTCTTCCATGGTAATAACTTTCATCACTCTATTATAGACAAGGGAGCCTCGAATTGCATTATGTCCATGTCTTATTGGAAGGCGATTGGTTCACCTCAACTGAGTCAATCGACCACCATATTGAAAGCCTTCGATGGAAGAACGTATAAACCTTGTGGGATTTTGAATTCCCTTCAAGTAGAACTTGGGGGGCAAATAATTTTAATCGAAGTAAAGTTATTGACGGACCTCTCGATTATAATCTTCTATTGGGAAGTATGTGGGTTTACACATTGGTTGTTGTTGTTTCGACCTACTCCTGTATGATTGCCTTTCCTCATAAAGGTGGTATTGTAGCCATAGATAAGCTCACCTTTTTTGCCTCTAATTCTCAGGTTACTGGAAGTGCCCCTCTTGTAGGGGAAACTCTACACTCCTATCAATATGTTGGAGTTGGATTTTTGAAGGATTCTTCACTTATTGGAACCTTTTCACTCCCTCCTCCTGTCCTTCCCAATAACTCACCTTCGATTTCTTATATCAACATGATATCATCCTCTATTATCCGGGTTGATCTTTGGATTATACCTGATGAAACTAACATCCAAATTTTTGGCGACCGAATTTTGCTTATCCCTATTGAGCTAGATTATGAAACCATCTATTCAACTTGTGTGACCTACACATTTTCTTCGATTAATTGGGTAGATCGATCATTGGATTATGGCACATCTTATGAGCCTTTTTCTTAAGTATTCCCTACTGATGAGAGCATCATGGAGATCATGATGCCAGATCATGGGTCGTGGGATGAACATCACCATAGTTCCTCCTTACCATATCACATTGAGGATAATCTCAGTGATGTATATTTACCGAATTTTGTTGAGTCTTTTACGAATTTTGTCTCCAATCATGAGGTCGGATCTAAAAAGAACCTTTCAAATATCGAAGAGACCATACCTCTCGATATCTTGATTAAACCAGGAATTTTTTTAAATCTATAGATTGGAGCGTCTTGTTATCCATCTGAGATCAATATGTATAGAGCCATTTTTTGTGAGTTTCTAGATGTATTTTCCTAGTATTATGAAGAAATTCTAGGGATAGAGATTAAGGTTGAAGTTGAAAATATTTTACGGGTTGGCTTTATATACCTCATTCCTTTAATTGATTGGGTATCGAATGTTGTCCCTATCATGAAGGAATAGGGCATGATTCGAGTATGTGTCGATTATTGAGACGTGAATCGTGGTTGTCATAAGGACATCTATGCAACCTTGTTTATTGACCATATTATTTATGATTGCACTGAATGTGAGATTTACTCATTCGTGGATGGATTCTCAGGCTATAATCAAATTGACATTCTCCCAACGGACCAACCTAAGACTACATTTATTTGTCCCTAGGGTACTTTTTCGTATCGAAAGCTCCCATTTGGCTTAAATAATGCTAGGGCCATGTTCCAATGTGTTATGAATTACACTTTTCATGATATTAAACATATCGTGCAACCCTATTTAGATTATCTCCATGCTCATTCCAGACATTAGGTTAATCACCCGATGCATTTAAGGGTTATTTTCCTCCATTGTAGACATTATAACATTTGACATAACCGCACAGATGTGTTTCCTATGTTGGTTCTGGTCAACTCCTTGGTTTTTTCATTTCAAAAAAGGAATTCATATTGATCCCCTGAAAGTGAAACAAATCTTTGAATTTCCTGCACCTTCTTCTCTTGTTTAGTTACAAAGACTCCAAGGGAAAGCTAACTTCCTACAGAGATTTGTTCCTAATTATGCTAAGCTGACCAAAGGATTCACTCGCTTACTAAAAAATGGGTTCCCTTTCATTGGGACGATGCTACTTAGAAAGGATTTGATGCCCTGAAAGATGTATCAGTTCGGGCATCTCTTCTATACCCCCTTTATTATCAATGCTGTTATAAAACTATATATTACAGAGCAATGGAACACATAAAATATTGTAGAAATATAAACACAGAAAACACATAAAACAAGAGAGACAGATATACGTGGTTCACCCAGTTTGGGCTATGTCCATGGAGAAACAACCAGTCCTTCTTTTATTATATTATCCAGCAAACTGAAGGGATACAACCTACAATAGATTCGTTGTAACACCCTCTTCACTCTCAATCTCCTCTCTCTTCCTCACTCAGAATACAGATATGCATAGACATAATACTATTCCCTCATATATAGTGAAGGGTTGTCTTCTAGGGAAAAAAACCCTAAATTAAACATAACTTCTACCGTCAGATCATCCGCCTAATGAATGGCCCAGATTGACTAGAAATTACTAGACTTTTACAAGGCAATTTTACATCTATTTTTAGCTTTGGGGGCGCTGCCCCCGAACCCCTGCCGGGAGACCACTGGTCCCCAGACCCCTCAGCCAGGGGGGATTTACCCCCTCAAACCCCCATGGGGGGGACAAGTCCCCCCCACAACCCCCCATGTGGAGGGGTGTACAATCTTCCTGGGGTATACATCCGGCTGAAACCTTTGAACACAGAAGATAATTAGGTTCCACATCCAACAAACGCAACTATTTCCTGTATCTTACTGCTACCATTTCTATTATAGAAATGGTATTGGTCCAAGAAAATGATATAGGGATTGAACATCCTATTTATTATATGAGTTGCAAGATTAACGATACTGAAATCAGATATACTCACGTAGAAAAGTTGGCTTTAACAATTGTTCAAGTCATCTAAAGGTTTTGCCATTACATCTTGCTTAGGAAAACTATGGTCATTTAGGATTGCAATTTTGACATTATGATACATATGTTGTGCTTGATGACAACCCACTTGTAGTAGAACAACTCACTTGTATATGGTAACTAGATGAATCTACAGGAGAGATATCATATGTGACAGAATGCATGGCAGTTGTGTTTACAACTGTGACAAAATGTAGGTAAGTTCAAAGAAATCAGTTTAGAAGTAATGTACAATGGAAAATAACATTATAACAGGTCTATTCAAAGGGAACAAAGTAATGGTACAAAAGAATAGGATGGAGGAACAAAGGACTACAGATCATAATCAAGATATTGAAGAAAAAGGACATTTTCAGGTATGTTAAGTTGTATATGCAGGTTCACTGTACAAAAAGAGCATGTACATGTGGGTCCATTGTACAAAGAGAGCATATACGCATGCACACACTTTCATAGAAGAAAAAACGCATATGGGATGAAAAATTAAGGAAATTAAGGTGAAAGAATACCAAGGGTCAATACCATGGTATTAGCCCACAATATTGAGCGAAGTAACGGTTATTTGATCACGTATAAGAATACCGAAGGCTCTAAGTGTTGTTTTGATCCGAGGTATTGAGAAATGCTAAAACTATATAAGGAGGAGAAGATCAAAGGGCTAAGTGCAGAAATAATGAAGATCTTATGAAGTGTTAGATAAAAAGCAAATATGCATGTTATGGGTTTCGGATGCTTTGCTTGATCTGAACTGAGTATGCACTTGAGTGTTTGATGATGAATGAGATCTAATGATGGATCAGGATCATAATGACTTATCATTATGTGACACGATAATGGATAGGCTAGATCTAATTGCCAACACATGTTCTATCTTTTATATGTGATGATCTGGGTATGTCTGAAGTTTGGAATTGCAGCGAAGTTATATGTAAGTATTTGCAGATCTATACGCTGGTTCACTTTGGTGAAGGTGTGTATACACGCTGGTTTGGCTCTTCCAAGTAGCGTATGAAAAAGAAAATATTGATGTTCAGGGATGACTGATCTATCAGATCAATGCTATTGTTTTACTGTTTTTTGTCAAGGAAGTCTTCTTAGATTTGAAAGTAAAACTGAATGCATAAAGAGTTTGTGTCTAATTGATTGATTGATTGAGTAAGAAGGGTGATCCTTGCTGCTATCTGTTTAGAACTCTATAAATTGATAGTATATATTCATAATGTCACTGATCCGTACAGTTTGTGGTTTATAGGTTTTATGATTTAGTATATTTAGAGGTATACACAGGTTGGGCTAAAGGAAGTTGCGTATACACACAAGTTGGCTTCATTGAAGGAGCGTATATAGTCTGACACATGGTTTTTGAGGTTACAATTGGTTATGGATTTTGATGCAATGTTCTGGGTTCAGATCTGTGTATTGGTTACAGTGATCTCTTTGTTCCAGTTGATTGGTTGATTTTGATTAAGTTTGAATGAATGGTTGATTTAGTTGTGTCAGAGGTTCAATGATTGTTTTATTCAGTATGTCAGAGGTTTCAGTGATTGATTGATTCAGTTATGGTTGATTCAGAGATTGATGATTGGTTTTAGTTATGTCAGAGATTGAGGATTGAGTTTCAGTGATTGGTTTTGATGGTTGTATTGCAGTGGTGATTGATTTTGAGCTTCAATGTTACTAATGGGTCTAATGTGAAAATTTGATGAAACGTGGCCTTCATAGTGTAGTGTTGTGTACCAGGAGTATCCAATGTGAAAATTTATGAAACGTGGTCCCTAGAGGATATTGAGGGTTGGAGACTTCAGTGAGGAACTTGAAGCTTCCTGCCAATAGTGACTGGTGATTTGATCAGGGAGTTGGAGCTCCCTTCCAGTAGCAGCTGGAGAACGAGTGAAGGTTGTAGCCTTCTATACGTTGGAGCCTACGTACTAGTAAACATATTGGCTAGTACAAGAACTAGGGGGTTGTAGCTTCCTTCTAGTAGAAGCTGGAGAATGAGAGAAGGTTATAGTCTTCTATAGGTGGGTGTCTGCATACTGGTATGAGCTTGCACTAGTACAAGCTTGTAAATGGATTATTCTTTATATTAAAAGAAGACAAAGACAACAGTAGCAGGTGGTTGTTCTCCCGCATTAGGTTCCCACCTTAAATTTTGGTGTTCATGTGTGTTGCTTATGTGTGATGGTTTATTCTATTATTACCTCACATGGTTACTTTTTAATGTTTAAATAAAGTGCTAATGCACTGATTAAATATTGACATATGATGAATTAACTGAATCATAAGTTCATGGGATATACGTCGGTTACCTTAAGAACAGTTGTGTGCAAACACAACTTCCCTTCATTGAAGTAGCATATGTAAATTTGATTATGGAAATTAAAAAGTTATTGATTTGTAAATATTGATTCAACCCCCCAGTAGCATTCCCAACAATTGGTATTAGATCAGGTCCTTTGGCAGAAACTTGATCGCTTGAAGGAGATCCGTAGTAACAATGAGAAAGAAGCTAAAGAAGAAAGCATCTCAAAAGAAGAAGACATCTCAAAGGAACTGTGACAGTGGGAGAGACGATTGGCCTTTATGTGGAAGCAACTCTTTAGATTTAGAATCACCTCAGAATGAAGATGAACAAGAAAAAAAACTATCGGGTACTAATTTGTTGTCCTATGGTGATACATTTCTCTGTTCATTTGAAGATAATGAAAGTAATAGTAAAACAACTGAATTTTCTCTTATGGGTGAAAGAGAAAGAAATCAAATAGAGGAAGAATTTAAAAATATCACAGACACAATTAGAGATCAAAAGGATCTAATTGATAAAAGGGAATGTGCCTACAAAGAAGAAATTACCAGGTTAAAAGCCTAGTTGGAGGAAGGAAACAAAATAAAGAAGTAGTACAAAGAAAAGGAAGATCAAAGTCAAAGGATGTAGGATGAAGTGACATCATTGAGAAATGAAGTGAAGGACACAACAACCAAGGAACTTATAGAAAGAACCAGCTACTAGGAAGTTCTTGAAGCTATGGTCATTTCTCTAAAAGAAGATCTCAAAAATTCAAATAAGCAGAATGAAGAACTACTCCAAGCATTCGAAGAACAAGAAAATGAAGTTCTCGAATTAAGGCAACAAGTGGAAGAAGGGAGAAAAGCTGAAGAAATCATGAAGAAGCAGTATCTTGAAAAGGAAGAGCAATATCAGGTTGAGGTAAATATCCTAAAAGGTAAATTAGAAGAAAAGGATAAAGTTTTACGATTTCAAGATGGTACTGAGATTTTGGATGATATTCTTAGTAATAAAAGGTCTCCTACCATCAAATGTGGTCTTGGTTTTCATGAAACTGTTAAAGGTGAATATAGCTCACAAACTCAAGCAAAGAACTCTAGTACAAATTCTGAAATTCTTAACACGATGATAAGAGGTCAATCCCATCAAAAACCAAGGAAAGAAAGTCTTCAAAGAAAATGATTTACTCCTAACTATGGAAGTGATAATTGGTTCTTTCCTCTAATGAACAATGTTATGACATATATGTCAATAGATACATACATAACTATGTAACAGGTCGATATCCTGAGGCTTTAAGAAAATATTTCTCGTAAAGTGTTGAAATAAGAGTTATGATAAAAAGGAAGCCCGAGATTACTATTAGATAGAAACAAAAATCAGAAACTCGGATACAATAATAATTTAATATAACTTTACCAGATTTTGAGGCGAAGGAATTCGAGCAGAGAAATAAAATATTCCACGTGGTTCTTGGGGAGGCAAATTTCAAAATGTGTTTTAAAATTCTTTTGATATAACATAAACCGAAGGGTCCGATAAGTCAGAAGGTCTGTAATTTTGAGGAGATATCTTAGGAGTTTTTATGGATGAAATAGGGAAAAAGGAGAGGTCTGAGATTCAAAGACTTACGGGTTAGAGGCTCTGAGTCATCTTGGAAGAAGGTAAAGTAAATACAGCAGATGCAAAATAAACGAGTGTAGTGCAAAGGTTTAACTCAACTCAACAAATGTAAGATTCAGAATAAGCAGAGATAAAATCATGGATAGGATCATTTTATAACTTGTTGTGACATTTTGTGCAATTTTCCTTTGCTTATGGGATTTCTTTGATTAAACATTTAAAATGCGAGAAATTATAGACCCACATAAAAGTTCAACTGAACGTTTCATTTCAGCTACATCAGAATATGATTATTGACTCATCTCACAAATTTGCAAAGAAAGGAAAAATCAAGAGAAGCACCAATGTAGATATAAAAAAATTCTGATGAGAAAGCAAATACTTCCCTGAACATGTTAATGGTATGGAAAGGGCTGATTTCTCGCTTATTTCTAAATCTAATTAAATTGGCTACTAAAAATCAGGCTAATGAAGACCTACAAAATAAGTAAAATAGAAATAAGAAATAAACTATGAAAAAGTGAAATTAACAACAGATGAAGATGAATATGTCTATGCATACTTGAAAGAGTTTGATTGTAATTTTACCTTTTAGATCTCGACATTCCACTATGTATTATCTTCAATTTTTTATATGTTCAAAGTCACCTACTTATTTAATCTAAATTAAACACTAAGTAATGAGTCATTTATTTATATCTACTTCATATTAAAGCACAAGAGTTGTGGATGAGATCACTTAGCACTACTTGAGAAATTATTATTTCAAAAGTGCCTAGCTATAATGAAGTAATATAAACAAGTGTACCATAAGCATGAAAATGATATGAAAAATACAAAATGGTAAATATTCTTTGAGCCACTCTTTATCAAAACTCAAGTGAATATTAAGGTAAATGCATGGGTTTAATTACCTGCTTATTGAAAATTCTACAATATTGAAATAAATAAAAACAGGAAAGAGAATTATAACTAAACTAATTCTATTCTTAATCTAACTGCATGGGAGATCATATGAATAAGTATAATCATACTTCCAATAAAACCATTCCAACGTCTTATTTTTTGCACATATGAAAATGTCACATATCAACAGCATAAATAAAACTGCAACTAAATTATTAAAATAGGGATTCAGCGTACTATGTACATCTAACAAGTTCAGCAAAATAAATTTGTTTACAAAATTCTTATCTTGAAATTATTCCAACCATATGCCTACAAGATCATAAAAATCAACATGTATTTCTACTAATGATTGAAAGGAACTCAAAGTATAAAACATAGCATCTTCAAATGATGGATCTCCAAATATCGATGTTTGTGTATTATGTGCAAAAGAAAGGGCATGAAAAGAAATCTTCCCTTCAAATGAATCAATTAAGTGTGGGTAGAAATTTAGAAGATTTCTAAAAGAATTACATTGTTGTCCAAAATGTAATGATGCACTCTCAAGTGCTTGAATCTTGAAGAAATTATTTGAAAGTCCAAAATAATTTGACTAAACATGATTATCAAATAAAATTTGAAAATTTGAAATAGTTGATGTTCATGCTTGAAATTATGAAATTGATTTTCATATAAGCTTATTAATGTACTTAACGAGTGTCTAGAGTTTGAATGCTCAAAGTGCTAGTACAATGTGCTTAGAAATTTAAAAATGAAATTAGAAAGAAACATAAATTCAAATTGAGAAAAATGAAAACGAATTAGATTCAAATTTACATTAATGTTACAAATAATCATACAACACAGTTGGGATTCATTTGAAAAAACTTCAATTCCACAAGTGCCAACATAAATTATGAAGTTAAAATCATTGTTTTCATTTACTTGTGGGGATGAGAAAATTTCAAGATTATGATTTAAAAAAACTATCTCAACATTGTGTGAATCATAAATTGGAATGGATTCATGACCACTGAAATCACAATGATGATTGAATGATTGAGGGTGGAAAGAAATAATTTCTTTATTAGTGTTCTTTTCATCTTCAAAAATAGATTTTCTTAAGGAATTAGGAATATGAGAGTCAGACAAAACCATTTCTGAAGAGAAAATAGGCTCAACATTTTTAGTCTTTAAGTCTTCATTGTTGAGATTGCAACAAGATGATGGAGCTTAGTGAAAAGAGTCGCCTTCACTAAGTGGGCCCGCAGGCTATTTTTGGCGCAAGTCTATTCTTAGACTATGTCTATTTTTAGACATATGGATCATGTCTATGGATTGCAGTTTGTTGTTTATGGATGATTGATCAAGTTGAGAAAATAGATGGAGTTCTATTTTTGATGAAAGTGTGAGTGATCAC
>APFE030537887.1:0-52269 GCA_000404065.3 Pinus taeda | reverse complement strand
GAAGGGTTTTCCATTGTTTCTCAATAATAAATAGGCCTTTGAGCCTCATTGTAACACAAGTTCAGAACAGTTCAGAGACATGTAGCCGCACATCTCTTCTCAGAGATAAGCTACCATGGTCCTAGCTGGTTTATTTCCAATTCTGGTTGTAAGCATATTTCGGTATTTTCCATTAATGAAATGAAGTGTTATTTCCGCTGCATCTCTTTATTTATGGTTATCTCTGTAATCTATTGCGTTCCTATTTAAATCCGGATCATGTTGGGTGGGGACTCCATCAAGGATGCTCTCTATCACCACTTTTATTCATACTGGTAATGGTCTGTTTAAGAAACAATATTAGAGTGGCTACTACAGATGGTTTATTTAAGGGAGTCCATATATGCTCAGGTATATCCGTTTATCACAACCTATTTGTAGATGATATACTGGTATTTGGTGTTGGCTTGTTTAGGCTTGACCCAGGTTCAGAGTTAATTAGCCAAACAAATTCCAGTACTACTGGCCCTTTCGGCAATAGTTCGCGGAGCGCAAACTGAGGTCTCACCCAAAGTAGTATGGGAGGGTGCTAGAACCAGGTTTCTGCACCCTAGAGATGGCTGATGAGTTCGACTAGTCCACAGTTTGTCCCTGCGCACAGGTTGCTTTGCGCACTTTTCCGTTCCTCGTAGCCTGATATACTGCCTTCGCACAACGTTACCTAGGGGTTGTGCATTGCACTCTATGTTATTACCCAAGACCTTGCTTATATTCCAATATTAGTTAATTATCTTTGCCTACTTGAGTGCTTTAAGTTATACTTAAAAACATAGAACCTTCATAAAGGTGCACGTAGTAAATAAATAGGATATTTACAAATTATATCAATCATGTATTAACCTAAGAACAGATACACAAAATTATAGCAAAAATTCTCTTTATTGATTCTTTCCACAGTTACAGACTTGACTCGCCCTGTGCACTCAGCTGTAGGGGTCCGCGCACTCAGCTGCGGACTACTAGGCCTCTGCGCACTCAGCTGTAGGGGTCCGCACACTCAGCTGCAGACTACTATGCCTCTATGCACTCAGCTGCAGAGCCTTCTCCTACTCTACGACCCACAAACACACTCTACACTTTGACTCAACCACTTAGACTTCCCATTCCCTCATTCCCTTCATTATTCGTTACTCTTATTTTACACTTAAAGCCTTGCTCTATTTATATAATCTCATGGTCTGTGGACCATGGGTAGGTCTATCGAGCGGATATTACATTACAAAACTAGGGCGGACAACCCTGTGACTCTATCATACTTTCACACCCCGCGCCCGCAATTCGCAGAGCTTTTACAACAAGATTCAGTCAAAACTTGGGCTTTAAGTCCCAAAACATGCCTTGAGGGGGATTCCATACCCAACAGGTCCCCAACACAAACATCATGACTTGCCCTCAAGTCACTTTGTTGTGTGAAGATCTTTGCACAGAGTCCCTCCAACTATTCTTGAACCGTGCAGAGGGCAACAACGCACTGAGCTATTGCTTGCTCGATTTGCTGCATTCGTTGTTTCGAGACCTCTATGTCGGGAGTGTTTCTCTACATCAATGTGTGCATCCCCTGCATTTGTGCAAGCTTGCCTTCAATATCTATGCTGATGGTGAAGGCCTCATCGATCCAAGGCTGAACGCACACCTTTAGCACTGCTTCCTTGTGTTGTGTTGCGCCCACCTGCTCTTTCAGCGCTTTAGCCTGTTGCATCCGTGTGAGCCGCTGAGTGAGGGCCACCGTCTGCGCAGTTCCTTTGATGTTGTCGTATTACTGTTGGAGTTCTCGCACCTCTATCTCCAAGCACTGGATGTTGGGGTCCTCCTACAGATTTGTGAGGACCTCAAATGATTCTTCCAACATGCTGGTGCAGTCTCGCACTACATTGCCAATTTCCTCCAATCCCGATGTGATAGTGCTAGCGCACTGTTCTCTGACTTCCAGGGGAGTGGATGGCTGCGCCTTTAACCACAGATCGACGATTTGAAGGTTCAGCTCCAGCTGAACCTGTTTCATTTCTTCCCTCACCTCACGAACCCCTACTACTAACTTGTGGATCCACGCCTCTGCTGGTTCATTTCTTCCGCGCGACACTTGCGCATGACCTTCCCTACTAGGATTTGGGTTGCCACACGCACTGCTTTCTCCTTGATGCTGGAGATGTCGTAGCCCCTCTTCTTCTTTCTTTGCTTGTACTTTTTCTTCATGGATTTCGCAATGGTCAAGTCACTGCCCTTCGCTTCCGATATGTCCGCGGGGTCCTCTCCTTTACATGGAAGCCAGGAGATGTGGTGAATCAGGTCTGTTGTGATGGGGATGGGCTCCTCCAGCCACAAACACCCATCATGCACCAGACAAAGTATTTGCCTGATGACGAAAATGGTTATTGAGGCGTGATGGAAGTGCAACACCCAGAGCAGGTTCAATAGCCCAACCTTTTCCACTCTGCGCAACCACTTCCGCGGCTCTAATTCTATCACCCCTACCACGATGTTTTACTTGGGCTTCATAAGGTTCCTGGTCTTAAGGTTAGGGAACTTCTTGTGGTGAGCAAGGTCCCAATCTTCGAATCTCAGGCTCGACACATGTCTTAGGTGCATGCCCTCAAACAAAATGTTTTCTAGGAGGAGTGGGGTTTGGAGCGAGCTCTTGGTCTCGTCCAGGTCCTTGGGCACTTTTGCCTTCCCTTTTTGTTGGGGGACATAGGTAGGAAATTTTGTTATGCGGTGTGCAGGCTAAGTGTCCTCCTCCATGCCTTCATCCTCGTCCTTCACGATGATAAGATCCTCCAGATCTTCTTCTTCTTCATCCGTCTCTATGGTGATGACTTTCCCCTTCTCCTCCATTGACAGCTTGGTGCGTAGTGGGTTCCGCAAGGACAAACGTATGGGAACCATTGCTTGTTTGTCCTTCTTAGGTCTTGGCATGTGTGGTGATTTCGGGATTTCCGCCAAATCTCGGCTCCTTCTGGAGCATCTTCCAGAGCCAGAGCTTGCACAACCTCTCTGACAGTCATTTCGGTTATCTCCATAACATCCTCAGCTGTTGCCATCATATCGATCCAGAAATCTAGCATTTGCGAACTCAGGGGCTCAATCAACGCTCGGCTCACAACACTCAGGGCTTTGCTCAATAGCTCAATTCGCAAATGACCAAGTGTTATTTGCTGGGCAACCCTTTGTAATTTATAGTGCTTTTTGAATTTGAATTCGACCATTCTCCATAAATTTAGGTCATTAATGATCCCTTGGTGGCAGATTTTTCAAAATCTTGCCCATAAATTGCGTCTTAAATGCCTACCTCCCGCTCCATTTAGCCTCAAGTTGAGCATCCCATCGTGAATAGTGACTTCAAAGTCACTTTCCGGCCAACCCGTGTGGCAACATAGCCCCCCGTGCACAGTCGTGGACCTTGTGACTTTTTGTTTCTGCACGTAGCTCAAACCTCGCGCAGCTTCCAGGCATAGTAGTTTATAGTCCTGCGCTTCCTTTCAACTGCCTGGAGTGCTAATACTATTCCTCCCTCGTCTAGTCAGGTGGTCGTGCCACCTATGTGCGGTTTCCTCCGGTCATCCAACATTCTTCCTGGGAAATACCTACCTTTTACTGTTATTGGCGGCGTTGCGCACCTTATCCTCTATAGCGCATCACCCTGGTTAATTCTCTTAGTAATATGCAGTCCATGCCAAGGCATCAGACTGATCAATTCACGGTGATAGTTCTCAAACTTATCAGCATGATCGTGCGCACCCTATTTTATCACTATGGTCTTCTTATCGAGAAACTTGTCCCTTATCTCGTCTTCTAGCTTCTTGATTTCTGCTTCTACGAAGGTGATTTTCCTCCTTAATCACACCCTTTCTTTCTTAAGTTCTCGGACCCTAAAATTTCCCTATTGGATTTCTTCCTCAAGTCCGATGTGTTTTGCTTCTTGCGGCTGTGTGATCCCTTCTGTCCAAGCTCCACGAACCATAGTATCTACTAGTGCTACTATGCGCGGACTAGGCTTTTCATGCTCCACGAGGATTACAACATTCTCTTCATACTTCAGCTTTGGAGGTGTCCGTGCAGTCAGGGTTTTGCACATGGTCCTATATGCCCAGAGAACTGCTGGTACGCACAAGTCCCAGTCAGCCTGCTTCACATCGTGTACCGTGTTCAGTGCTTCACGTACTTTTTCAAAAGCTTCTGCGTGAATGTGTTTCTGCGTGCTTGGTCTTACCATAATTCTTGGTCCCAAACAGAGGGGTCGTTCGCACCATTGTCTTTCCCACACCTGTGTCTCGATCATGTCTCCTACCGCAAGTACTAGGTGCATTCCTGTAAGTTTCACACCATAGGCTTGTACCCACCTGGAAAGGTGGGTGCGCAGGCCATTTCATCTGCCATACTTGTCTTTTAACCACATTTTAGGCTTCCCAAATCATAGGCGCATCATCCTTCAGCAGTTGTGCTAGTCCTCAAAACTCTTTTGGTGTGTACCCCACCACCTTGCGGGCATAGCGCGCAGTACCCATTTCAAAGAGCCTAACCACTGTTGTTCTGACACTTCTCCTTCAAATTTGTTAAGGAACTCCTCCACTTCACCTAACCCATCTTACGTAGGCAGATCTCTTACCTCTATTGCTATGTAGCGCAGTGACCTTGTCATCATGTTATAGTTGATCGTGGTTACCTCGTGTAATCGATTCTACCATCATTCTATCTCTTCGTCAGAATCTGATGTACAGGAGCTTCCGCGCTCCCACGAGATTTGGCCATCCCTGGTTGGATTTACCCAGTCTTGCTTGCACGCAGTTATCTTGTACATATAGTCTAGATCATTGTCGTTGTCGTAGTCGCGCACTGGCTCTGTGTAGCACGATCCTTCCGTAGGGTCTAAAGGTACCACTATGCGCAATGACTTATTCTCAAAAATCATCTTACGCTTCTTTAGATTTATCACTTCATTCATGTCGGTGGCCCAATCTATCCCCAGTAGCACGGGATAGGGATTTATGTCATCAACAATCTCTATCACTTCAAAATTTGCTAGCATGCTTGCTCCTTCAATATCTACTGTGATTCCCTGCAATCTCCCCATAGGTAAGATCTTTTGCTAGTTTGCCATTCGTAGTTGGATAGGAGACCATTGCAACGTAGGCCTGTTGCTGCGTTCCCATGTTTGCTTTGGTAAGACGTTCACGTTTGATCCTAGATCCAGAATCACTTGATCCATCTCATATTCCTCGATTTGCGTGGTTAATATCATCTCCCTTCCTGTTCGTGTCATGTACTTCCCGAGCTTCCGGACTACGCACAGTTCTGCTGGCACGGTCCCAACATCTAGTTATTAGTTCTTATAGCACCTCCATAGCCTTGCTGTCATGCAACAGCTTCATGGATGTATCCAAGAATGTGGTGAGCATCGATGGGTCCATTTCCAGTTCCAGATTGTCTTTACTTCTTGAAGTGGAGGCATCCGCGAAGCTCCTCTTAGCTTCCATGAAGGTCTCCTTAGCACGTTCCAAATCAAATTCTGGTTCCTTCGTTGGGGCTTTGCGAACCCAGGTACTTTCTTCAGGTTTCTTGCCTTTGTCATCCCTTGTCGTAATACCACTTCGGAGCATGATATTTACATTGGGGTCTTCCTCGCGGGGCTCAGACCTCATCATTTGCAGGTTGTGAGTTGGGGGAGGCTGGAGTGCTCCTTGATCACGCAACCTCGCTATCAGTGTGGGACAGTTCTTCGTCTCATGATCAAACTGCATACAATATAAGCATGATGGTCTCATTGGATTTGTACAATCGTAGGAATAATGCCCCGGACCTTCGCAATTGTAGCATATTAACTATCCACAACCTCTTCTTCGTCCCATTCCATCTCGGCCTCATTCGTGCCCCTGAAATCCAGTGCATGCCATTCCTGTGTTTTGATCGAGGGGCCGTGTTTCGGCTTGAACTCTGTAGGTAGGAGTCTGATCCATCATCAGTTCATAACTTCTACAGGTGCGCTCATCGTGGCCTACTGACCTGTAGAAATTACAGAACAACTGTTGGGAATTCTGCGTATACTTCTATAGTAGATGGCAGTTATCTGTAGCATGTTTTCCTCCTATTTGACAAATCACGCACCATAATGCAGGTGCCACGCTTGGTCCTATTTGTGCCTCCGGTCTCAATGGAATTGGTCCTCGTCCCGCGAGGTAATTCGCGAACACCAAGCAGTGGTCCTTATCGTGCCCGTGACCCTTGCACTTTATGCACCATACCTCGTTGTGCATTTCTGGATGAGCCATCTTGTCTTGTTTTAAACTCTGCATCTCAAGGCACAAGTTTTTCAACTGTGCGTGAATCTGCTAGACTCCCAGGTTAGGATCTTGTATCAGAGTCTCGTGCAATCTCATCGCAACCTCCAAAGCCTCAGCCTGAGTAGTTAGCCTTTGTTGCGACAATGCATTCTGTAGATGTGGTGTTAACGAGGCTACAAACCATTCACGGTGTTGCCCATCTGTTAAGATCATGTTTGCTTCGTGAATTGTGCACTTCAGTCTTTGATCCAACTCCCATGGGGTTTCGTCTAGTAGCATGGTGATTTCCTTGAATCCAATGATTGACTGTGCCTCCAATTTTGGCTTACTAAATTCCTTGTTTAGCGCAACTTGGATATCTGTTATACCCGCATTCGTATGGTCCATGCTCTAATTTCCTTTCCATCAGTTTCTAGAGGGATGGTTTATCGCTTCCGCACCCTTGACTGATAAGCTGCCTTGTGTGATTTTATCCTTTTGAAGTAATTTAGTCATAGTTTAGCATCCATTTACTCTTGTATTTTCTGAACGCTGAACTACTAAACATTATTGTTGAGTAAATAGCCGCCTCAGACTTAGTACACTCTTGAAATAAAAATTCGTCCCTGGGTTGAAAATTAATGTGAGGTAATTAGGAGTTACAAAGACACCTTTTTATCGCTCCACATCTAGCAGGACTACTACACATAGGGACTTTTTCTCGAATATCATCTTCCGCTTCTTCAAGTTGATGACTCCATTCAGATCAGTGGCCCTATTCCTAACAGGGCGGGATATGGATTGTTGTCATCGAAAATCTCTATCACTTCAAAGTCCATTTGCGTGCTCGCGCCTTCGATATCAACAGTTACCCCTTGTAACCTCCCCATGGGAAAAATCTTCTGTTGGTTCACCATTCATAATTGAATAGGGGACCACTATAATGCGAGCCTGCCCATGTGTTACCATGTTTGCTTCAGTAACACATTCATGTTTGATCCCAGATCTAGGATGACCTCATCCATTTCGTACTCACCAATCTGTGTCAATCTCATTTCACTCCGAGTGCACAATGCATGCTTTCCTAGTTTCCGGACTACGTGCGGTTCTCCTGACCCCGCGCACCTAGTGATCAACTCCTGTAGTCCCTTAACTGCCTTGTTGTCGTGTAGCAGTTTCATGCATGTCTCCAGAAAGGTAGTGAGCATGGAAGGATCCATTCTTGGCTTTGGTTGATCCTTACTACCTGAAGGGGAGGCCTCCATGAAGCTCTTCTTAGCTTCCATAAACATCTCCTTTGCGTGTTCTAAGTCAAACTCAGGTTCCTTTGTAGGAGCCTTGCGAACCCATGTATCTTCCTCGGGCTGCTTCCCCTTATCCTCCCTTGTGGTCACACCACTTCTGAGCATCATGTTCACATTCGGGTCTTCCTCATGCAGCTCAGACCTCATCATTTGTTTAGCGCAGCTTGGATATCCGCTATCCCTGCATTCGGATTGTCATTGGAATGCTTAATGTACCATGTTAGTGCGTGATCCTACAGAGCGCTGACCAACATTGCCTTCTTTACATTGTCATCCGTGACACCCTGTGCTTCCCATACAGCTTTTACCACAAACCAAAATTGGTCCGGATATTCATTCCTTACTCCCTTGAAAACTAGTAGCTTTATTATGCTAGTCATACTGCTTCGCGGTGGTGGCGGAGGTGGTATGGGTGAAGTCATGGGTGAAGATGGTGAAACTTGTGGTGGTGTGGGTGGGGGTGGTATGCGCGGAATTATTTTCTCTATCAAATTGATCGCACTTCTTGGGGAAACCTTCGTGAACTCCTCTTCGCCTCCTCGCGGAGCTGAAATCAAGGGGCTAGTTTCTAGTTCTATGCTACCTTCATTTCTATATATCCTCCCACTCCGCGTAGCCACAAACATCAATTTATTCACATAGCTCACTTTTCACACAATAGAATTTTAATCAAAGTGTTAAAAGATTTAACGTACTTACCTTGCAGTCCCTTGAGGAAGCGTCATTCTACCTTGCTATAGCTGACCAAAGTATCTATCGTGAATTTGGTGATGAACCCTCCTATGATTTGATCCAACCAATGATCGATAGTGCGCGCGATCTTATCTTTCGATGCTTCCAGTTTGCACACCAATTTTGGAGTCCACACAATAGGTTTGTCGAGTTTACACCTTCCTTGGCTATCTGCTAGCCTCCTGATTCACTCGTACAACTTAGTAGGGAAGGATGCAAAGAAAATTTTGTGGATTTCCGTATATAAATAGCAATCTAACCACTCTTCCTTTGCTAATCGTAGATTCCTGTTTTCCTGCGCCACGAACTCGTGAATATTTTTGTCCAACCACTCTTCAATTCCTTTCTTTGTTGGATTCCAGTGATACGACATCAGACATCTCTATGCAGATCCCAGTCCCGGTAATGGAACCATTTGTTAGCTTGTTGGGGCTTAACCCAGGTTCAGAGTTAATTAGCCAAACAAATCCCAGTATTACTGGCCCTTTTGGCAATAGTCTGCGGAGTGCAGACTGAGGTCTCACTCGAAGTAGTATGGGAGGGTGATAGAACCAGGTTTTCGCACCTTGGAGATGTCTGATGAGTTTGATTGGTCCACGGTTTGTCCTTGCGCACAGGTTTCTTTGCAGACTTTCCTGTTACTCGCAGCTTGATATACTACCTTTGCGCAACCCTACCTAGGGGTTGTGCACTGCGCTCTATGTTATTACCCAAGACCTTGCTTATATTCCAATATTAGTTAATTATCTCTGCCTACTTGAGTGCTTTAAGTTATACTTAACAAAATAGAGCCTTCATATAGGTGCGCGCAGTAAATAAACAAGATATTTGCAAATTATATCAATGATGTATTAACGCAAGAACAGATACACAGAATTATAGTAAAATTTCTCCTTATTGATTCTTTCCACGGTTACAGACTTGACTCGCCCTGCGCACTCAGTTGCACGCGCACCCAGCTACAGAGCCTTCTCCTACTCTACGACCCATAGACACACTCTACACTTTGACTCAACCACTTAGACTTCTCATTCCCTTCATTATTCGTTACTCTTCTTTTACACTTAGAGCCTCGCTCTATTTATACAATCCCATGGTACGCGCACCATGGGTAGGTCTATCCAACTGACATTACATTACAAAACTAGGGCAAACAACCCTGTGACTCTATCATACTTTCGCACCTCGCACCTACCATTCGCGGAGCTTTTACAACAAGATTCGGTCAAAACTTGGGCTTTAAGCCCCAAAACATGCCTTAATGGGGATTCCATGCCCAACATTTGGTGTTTTGTCCAAGGTCTTATGGAGAAATTTCCACAACATATTGGCCCGATTCAGGTTTGCTACAGGATTGATGGAAAATGAATGTAAGTCATACATCTTATAGTCTACAGGGGGTATGAGGGATATCACCAACATTTCCAACATGTTCAATTACAATTGTAAACCATTGTTGGAGGGACTCACATATCTGGGATGTAATTTAGAGCCAGTAAATTACAGGGATGAAGATTGGTACTAGATTCTAGATAAATTTAAAACGAGGGTAAATGCCTAGAATCAAAGATGGTTGTCACTTGGGGGAAGATTCATTCTTGTACAAGAAGTACTTCTATAGATGGGAACGTATTGGACGCACCTATTCGGTCTTCTTGCAACCATCATCCATAAAATAAAATCTATTTTGGAACACTTCATTTGGGTGGGTCGAAATACTAAATTCAAATATCTCCTTACAAAATTGGATAATCTAAAAGTCTCGAAGGAAGTGGGTGGATGGGGCATTTTGGATACCAAGGTATTTAGATGGGCACTCCTCTCGAAGTCCCTTTGGTGAGGTCTACACATGGAAGGTCTGTGGTGGACATCATATTTACAAAATATTTGAAAATGAGGGACCTTGTGGCATGGAGTAGGACGAGCACACTTGGGAAGGTAATTGGATCATATATTTGGAGGATATTTCAAAAGGTGAAGGGAATTTTTCTTTAGAGACTTTTCTGGAAATTTGGAAATGGCTTGTAAATCAGTATTGGTACAAATTTGATTAAGGATGTCACTGTCACACAACAGTTATTAGAACATCTCCTGCACAGTTTGCACGTACATGGCATATTCTATATGAATCATATTATCATTGGATGGAATGATAACACACCTATGTGGAGACAGGCTGAGGATTTTGGCATACATGATGATCTGATTTTGGATTGAGAAACATTCATTTTCACACTCAGACAGATAGGACTATGCAACGGGGGGAGGAGTAGAACATTACCTGGGCAGGTACACTTAACTTAAAAGGAGTTGTGGTTGCGAATATATATAAACACCTTATCTTCCCTTCTTGAGGGTTGTAGCCAAACTGGTACCATAAGGTATGGAAACTTCATATTCCTCACAAAATCACTTTGTTTAATTGGTTGGTATCGTAGAATAAAAACCTCACATGGGATAATCTATGCAAGAAGGGTATGCAGGGTCCTGGGAGATGCTCACTATTATGTGATGCAACTAAACACAATTCCCATCTCTTTATTGAATGTCCTATCTCTCTCTCAATCTGGTTGGGTATATGCCATTTTCTTAATATCTCTTATATCTCTTACAAAAGTTTCACACATGTTCAGGATTGCTACATTTGGTGGTTGGAGGGAGGGAGGGTTGGGGGGGGGGGGGGGGGGGGGGGTGGGGGGGGGGGGGGGGGGGGGGGGGGGGGGGGGGGGGGGGGGGGGGGGGGGGGAAGAACACAAAGCCATCCCTTTTTACACCATCTAGGAAATATGGAAGGCTCGAAATGCATTCATTTTTTAGGGCTCCCTGATCATCACTCATTGTATTGTCCTTAAAATAATCCAATGGCTTGTGGGGAATGTGTCACAATGTAGACACTCTTGGGACCTTTCTCTCAGATCCATTGCACATCCCATACATTTCCCTACAGAATATTTTGATGGTGCGACCTAGTGACAATTATGTGGATGCAAGGTATGGCTTCGCCTCTATCACATTACTCATTACATGATTCACTATAATGGCGACTTGGGCACAAACATGAGGGTAGAGGTTCTATATGCACTAGTACATTATATATACCATATTTTTTTCGTCTAAAAAAAACAATTAGTGTGCATATGTTATTGTTCATTTTTTATATTTATAAATATGTAAATGGTTCTTTTAGCTATATGTTTTTGTAATGGTTTTTGATGGATTAATTATAAAAGTGGACAAAGAAAAAGATATTAAGGTTTTTTTTGGTTATTTATCTCTAAGAATTGTTCAATAAAATATATAAATTTACAATCTATATAATTACAAAACTTTAAGAATATTAAGATGTTTTAATTATAAGCAAAAATAGTTATAATTACAAAACTTAAAGAATATTAATACGTTCTAATTATAAGCAAAAAAATAGTTATGTTAGCATATAATTTTGTATTATGTAATATAATGGTCTTCTTAAAATAAGAAATAAGCCTCTTGCAAGTAATAGATTCTTTCACATGTGAATCTCCTCTTATATCCATGGAATGTGCCATAACATAATTATATATTGTACTATCAACTAGTGAATAGTGACCATGCCTTAACTTTCTAGTTAAATAATGTCCTTTATCAACTACAAAATTTTAATGTTAATGCCCAAGCCTAACCAACTAGATACATATTAATGTTTGTGTCACTTCTAAAAAATGATTACAATAAGCATGGGTTCAATGTTGTACACTTTCAACTTAAACAAGACAATATGCCCTTGCCTTTAATACTAAATGAATTTAAGACATGAGTGAAATTTAAGAGAATGCTAAGATTCTTAATTTGAATATAGTTATTACATTCAGTTTATTTACTTTATCTTAAGCATCAATAAAATTAATACCTACATAAAAATAATAATAATAATAAAATATATTTATGACTAAAATGAACACTACAAAGTAATGATAAAATCATGAAAATAAATAATGAAGAAATTAAGAACACTAGTTTATAGACTTATTACACTATATTGTAGCTGCTACAACCACCCTCTAAAATTTTGCCTATGCTTTTATTTTGGAGCCTTCCTTTCTATCCACAAGAGCTTATCTTGTATTGTCGTCAAATATTCATGATCTGATCAAGAATTATTCTTTCATTTATGCTTGTGTTTTCTTGTTTTCATACTTATCTTATCTTTCTAATTCACAAGCTAACCTTATGACTTGGCCTTACAGCGATTCTGGGCTTGCCTCCAAAAACTGCACAATCCATGAGGGTAAGCCAACCTTAATGATGGAAATTGCACAATCCAGGATGGAAGCTTAGCCTTGAGCTTGATAACTGCGTAGTCATGGATGACAGCACAACACTAAGCTATGAAATTAAGTAATCCACTCCTTGCGCTCAGAAACTGTACAATGCACTTAACTGGGAAGTTGCCCAATTCCCCATAATTGCGCAATCTTCCTTGGAAATTTGCATGGAAAGTTTCCCAAAAAAGACAAAAAAAGAAAAATACAGAAATGAAAAATCATCCATATAAAATAGGGATTCATCATTAGTTTCCTGAAAGTGGCATAATTACTATTTTTTAGAAATTTCTTCCAAGTGTCGCTTTTTCCTTGATTTTGACCATGCACGTCATAAACCCTAATCTACCCAAATCTATTTAATTGACACCTTTAGAGCTCATTTGTACATTGAATCTTGGAGCTATATCATTCCCAAGGAGATCAAGGATGCCTTCGGTGGAGTTTGTATTGATTTTCTCTGCGAGTTTTACTGTTGTCATCTTTTGCTACTTTTTTTGTCTCTTTTTGTTGTTTTGCTTATGTGAGTGTTCTTTTGCTTGTTTCTCTTAATGGTTTCTGGTGTTTTAACTTATAATATCATGTAGAAGCATTGATTCAATTTTTCGTTCTCCTTTCGTAATTTTCACATTAGTTTTCTTGTTTTTGCACGCCCGTGGTCATCATTCCGATGAATCTCCTCACATATTTGATTTTTCCTTATGTTTGTTGAGTTTATGTACTTGATTCACACTGATATATCTATGCTTAGCGATATATTCACTTTAACTTTCATTATCACTTAGATATGCTTCTTTCCCACACCCTCACTAGGCTTATCTGCACTTTAACTTGCATTATCACTTAAATTTACTTATTTCCCACATCCTCGCTAGGTAGATATGCACTTCACTTGGCCATCCATTGACTTGAACAGCTGGGAATTGCGCAAGTCCAAGCCTCAAGCTGAGATCTTGGCCTTTGAGATTGCATAATGGGTAGTACAGTCTGGCCTAGCTATGCATTATGTAGTTCCAAGGCTCAGATTGCTACCTTGGCCACAAAGACTGCGCAACGCATAGTCTCTTCTAGTCATTTCCTAGGATGAACCGTGCATTATGCAGTCTCAAGCCTTAGGATACACCCTTCGCTGTTGGAACTGCATAAAGCACAATTCCGTCAGCCAGTATCCCTCACTTGATCATGAAAATTGCGCAATCCTTCTCATCAACCTATGTGTTTTCTACCTAATCTAGCTTTGAAAGTTGATTTGCAAAAGCTAATGTTTTCTTGCCATGAGTGCCTTTTCCCTCCAGCTAATACAA
Source organism: Pinus taeda (assembly GCA_000404065.3). NCBI lineage: Eukaryota > Viridiplantae > Streptophyta > Pinopsida > Pinales > Pinaceae > Pinus > Pinus taeda. The sequence goes on along the minus strand of APFE030537887.1, from coordinate 38,335 downwards.
CAATTGTTGAGCACTTATCTTTAGTAGTCACTATTACCATGGAACCCAAGAGAGCTGCTTCAAAAGATACCAAAAAAAGTAATATTGAGGAAGTAGTTGAGAGCATGCCAGTTAACTTACCAATGTATTCAGACACTCAACTATTTGTGGAAAAGGAATCATATCTTACATAGAAGAAAGTGAATGAGGCTTTTTTAGCAAAGGGCTTCAAAGCATATCTAGAGGACTGATATGTATATGTTAGTGTTCAAAAATTGGGATTACACAGGATTACATGGAGATATGACTTTTGTAAAATTCCAAGGGACAAAAGCTTTCTTTCTAGAAAAATATTACTGTCTTATGTACTATTTTCTTGATCTAGAAGCACTCATGGATTCATACTTCCATCCCACCAAAAACTATTTGAGGATGAAAGACTTTGTTAAAGGCTGGGTGAAAGATCCATCAAAGTTTCGATAGAGGGAAATGCATAGGAGATTGGAGGAATAAAAGCAGAAGCAAGAACAAGAAGAGAAGTATAAGAAGGAAGAAGAAGAGAGGCAAGGTGTAAAACAATGTAGAAGAAAGATGAAGAGAAAGAACAAAACCAACCACCAACAGAGGAGGAGAGAAGAAATATACAGGACAAGGAGTTTGCTTAGCAGATTGAAGAATTAATTAATATTGTAGACACGAAGGAGGAGCTAGAACCAAATAATCATAATTTCGACCTCATGTCAAGTACACAACAGGTCACCATTCAGTCACCACCATCTTTAGCAACAAATTTAGCTCCAGGCGAGGAAGAGGAAGTTGTTCCTCTTGATGATGATCCAATTATGGACACATACAATCTTTCGTACAATGAACTTCAGAGGAAGATTGTACAAGTGTGTAAGAAGCACTTTCCGGATGACCTCGCAACGCCTGCATTCATTAGAGAAAGGGTGATAGTGGCAGACATGTACAATATTTCGTATGATGAGATTTAGAGGAAGCTGTACAAGAGCGTAAGAAGCACTTTCCATATGAGCTCGCATCACCTGGATTCATTAGAGAAAGGGTGATTGTCTTTGTATGCCCTTTTTTATCACTTGTTTTTTTTAATACATAGAAGACTTTTTCTCCATTTTCGTGCAGTGATTTATAAAAGAATTACATCATCAAATTATATCATCAAATATTTGTTAAAATTGAATCTTGTTGACCATGTTACCTAAATCCAATCAATTTTTTTCATCATTAATAAGTCAGTTTAATCTTATTTAACTACCCCAATTTTTTTCTTTGGATTGAAATGTAAGTGGATAATGGAAAAGAGAGTTGATCTTTGACCCCTCCTATGGGTTAGTAGTCGAAGGTCAGGTTTTGGAGAAAGACATGAAACGTGTGAGGTGAGAATCTCTAACACCTAACTTAGAGTGGGACCGTGAGGGTGTTGATTTCAAAATGACCATAAGGAGCTTATCTGAGAGTTTATTGACCTAGTCGTAACAACCATAAATAATAAAACTTTTTAAATATCATGTACTATTTTTCCTACTACTTAAACATAAATGGATTAGCTTTATCTTCCACCCATTAGCTTAAGAATAAAAATAAAATTTAATTTCATCAGATTATGATGAAAAGTGTGATGTGTAGGGCTTACGAATGCTCAAGAACTCGATGCAACCTAATTATTAAAATGATCAAAGTCAATCCAAAATGAATCATTAAATATAAATTAAATTCAAAAACTAATTGTTAATTTAATGACTGTAAATATGCTTTTTGTTTTGGTTAGATTGAAAGCGACATATGCTAATTATCTTTTATACGGTGGATGATTTTAATATATTTAAATGTTGAATTGGTATATCAAAGTATTTTTGTTTTGATTTTTTTTCCTAATAATGAATTAATTACTAAAAAAGGTCAATGAAGTAGAAGATCAAGATTCAAACCTGCATCTACAACAACTTATGTCTGCAGAGAAATATGTATCAATTCTTAAGTTGACGATCAATCGCTTATTTTCGATACTTTATTTGTAACTAGTAACACACAACATTCAACACACAACTCTCAATGTATAACACTCATGGTTTGCATTAAGATAAGGTTTCAATGCAACATAATCAAACATTGCATTCATATTTCATTGACACAACATATAATAAAAAATCATACCATTCCAAAGCATAGCATACAACAACTCTAGCTCTATGTAATCGGCCTTAAAAAGCCTATGCTCCAAACATACAAAAAACGTAGTAAATACACCAACCATATGCAACATATGCCATTAAATGGTCTCCAATGTACAAATATATCATTACATGGTCTTCAATACACAATATTCACCATGAAATGCACCAAACATAGGAGTTACCAATGCACAACCTTGCACAAAACGCATTAGGTCATGAACATAGTCAACACAGAGGAGTAATGCAATGACTAGGACATTGTTTCCTTCAACAGTTCAATAGGATCAATGCAAAGAAAACAAGGCAGAGGAATAGAGAATATGGAAGAGAACACAACAAAGTTTTAATGGCAGGAGTTACATAAAAGAAAGCAATAAACAAAAGTTGTGTTCTACCCCAATCCGAAGAGCCTTGCATTGAAGTGGATGTGATTTGTATAAAAATTATCAATAAGGGACAGTTAAAATTAGGGTTTTTGAAGAATAAGGAACTCAAGATATTTGTCTATGTATTGTGATTTAATCCAATTTGTTCAGTAGCAAGTATGAAATAGTATTTATCAGAATATAAACACCATCAAATTTTCGTATGAGTTGTCAATGGTAACTACGTACTAATTCTACATTCTTCCATGGCAAGTACATTATCTTTTCTCACCATTGGGTTTGTTATGCTTGACCACATTAGGTTTGCGAATCAAGAGAGAAAAGGTATATGCTTGTCTTTTAGTTCAAAGAAGACAGGTAATTCTCAGGTATTTGGTCAAAGCAGTCAGACAACAAGGAAGGTAGGTTTAAGGTTTGGATTCTTCCCACAACATGCATAAAGAATTTTGATTGCTACCACTCCCAAGAACCATAAACCGATGCTCCAAAAGACACAACTCCTTTCAATAAATGAGGGGAAAAAATACAAGTCTATACAAAAGTGCATAGTATTTTATTCAGAGTTTGCACCTTGGTATACAATATTTATAGATTGATGAGAGATAAAATGGTGATCTAAGGGCCTTAGCGGAGCCATATCGCTTTTAAAATTAATAAATTTGTTTTTATCTAGTACGTTATCTGAAAGCATCGGGATCACCGTACGTGTTGGGTTTGGTTTTTACACACAAGTTCGGTATTTTAGATATATATATATATATATATATATATTTCTAACTCCATCAAATCTCTGCGAGGGTTTTCATGCTTTCCACCATCAAATTGTTGCACGATATGTTTCGATTATAATCCAATTATGATTCCCATTAGAATAGGTCAAGAGTTAGGGTTATCTCCCTTCATGCGATGTCAAAGATCGCAGGCCCGATCTCCGACTAAGGGTAGGTTCGACTATACGAGTTGCCTCTCATTGACTAATCTACATAGGTCAGGAGTCATGCTTGTATCCTCTGCACAAAGATTATGTTGGTTGCCTTGACTACCGACTACCAATGGGACTCACCGCACGAGGTCATGTTCAGGGCTCGTTCCCTCCTAATGATTATGTCCACACCAACTTCTCTGAAAACCTGAATACGATGGATCTAACTAGCGAGAGCCTAACTGTCGAATGCACAAATCGATATTCATTTTATAAAATTAATTTTCCGTAATTTAGAATAATATTAAGCTGTAGTTGTTGTATGTCTATGCACCAAACTGGCACAATTAGCGCATTGTTGGTCAAACTTTAACAATGTATCGAGATTTATAAAAAATTGGAAATTGTTACAAAAAGCCGAATTGTTATTATAGCCATAATATGTCATGTCTTGAGTTACAATCATGGTAATGAATTTAGATCCCTCCAAGCCAAGATTTTCTCCCTGATCTTTATCCAAACATTTAAACAAATTGTATATATGTAGTCTGGGCTGTGAAATCCTACGAACTGTGTTTTAGTCCATAAATTTTGTAGTGAAATAAGACGAAATACAAGCTTCAACTCAAAAATCATATTAAAAACAATTAAAGAAACTTTAGAATAATTTAGACAATGTAATTTAGAATAATGTTTTTAAAAATTAAATAGCTTTTAGTATTTGTTGTCCCTACACTCTAATTCATTAATTAATTGTTGTGACATAGTGAAATGTTGATTGGTGAACATGATAGGCAAAGTATGTGAGCCCATTGTATCGCACATGTAGGGTGACGTCCACCCTCGAAACCTGTAGTCGAGGATATGATGACGAGTTGATGTCACCCTAAAATTTTCAGCAAAACTATAATGCTAACTATATAAATCGAAAAAATCTTGACCGATCATAGATATCACTATGCAAGTAGTGACATAATAAAACAATTCACAAATTTAAATATTATCTTTGTAATTGTATGTTTCCCTAACTTCCTTAGGGATATAAAACAATAAGAAAACACTCCTTTAAATTTAACATAATAACTTTATTTTTACCAATTAAATTTACTTTCATTGAAAGTTTTATTTCCATATTATTAATGTTTATTTATATAATGAAATGCTTATAAGCAAAAAAATGTATTATTTAAAAACTATATATATCTATGAAGGCTACAGTTGACATTTGGTAATGTGAAAAAATGAGGCTTATAACCTAAGTTCTAATGGAACTAGAATATTAGTTTATTTTTACTTTGGGTTTTTTTAATTTTAGTTTTATTAATTATATATAGATATTCTAACATTAAATTTAATTGATAGTTCAGACAAATTTTTATAAAGGTACATAGTGTCTTTTTTGCTATTTTGAAACATAACTTCTAGTATTTTAATTTTATTATCAATAATTATTGAGTAGATAATATCTATTAAGTTTTGACATAATATTCTAGAATATTTTTAGTCGTATTTATAGATTAAATATTGAGATTTATCTCTAAAGTAATTATGTTCTTTCTTCGCTTTTAATTAAATTAATTAGTTGAAAAAATGTGTTATGAGCACATGTCATATAAACCGTGACACATAGTATTGTAACAAAGCCTATTTATTGAATATCCATGGTAAAGGGGAGTGAATCTCCATAGTTAATAATATTAGATGTTTGTTAAAAATATATATATATTAAACTCATATAATAATCCTTTATAGAATTAATAATACTAGCCTAGATCCAACTTAACTCTAGAGCCAAGAGGGATCTAATTTCTTGTGGTGCAAACCTCTTATTTGAGTGTAAAATTTGAGGAAAGGTTTGCACCTTGAGAGATTTAATCTCTCTAGGAACTCAATACATCTAGAGTTAAGATGGATCTAGGATGGTTTGAAACATATAAGCTCACTAGTTCTAACAATTTACTTGAAGCTCCCTTTGTAAACCATAAAACCTAATAAGATTCTCAATTATAATATAAAACCCAATAAAAATATATACCTTTCTCTTAACTATCCCTTGTTTAATATCATACAAAACAACATGGAAAAACATAATCTTTGAAGGCACTGTAACAAAGTCAGAAAGATTATTTTTCCTAAGATTTAACTTTGCTCTAGATAAAAGCTTTTCACATAAGCTAAGGGCACCTTTGAATAGGATACATTAGAGAAGAATACCACATGAAAAACCATGGGTTGTGAAAACTTGGAGCCCACAGACGTCCATCCATAAATTTACTATTTTATATCATTTTTTTTTTTAGTTTTAAATTTCTTATGTAATTTAATAATTAGAGAAGAATACCATGGAGAAAACCATGGGTTGTGAAATTTATTGTTTTATCTCAATTTATTTTAATTTTAATTAATTATTTCTTATTTTTTTAAATTATATTTATTTAAACTTTATTTTTACGTAATTTGACCAAGTATACTTATGAGCCTTACTTTTAAAAAATATTCACATATTTAATTCCCACACATTTAATATCTAACACTTACATATCTGACATCTAACCCTAACCCTAGACATCTCCCCCATATTGGGTTGTAGAACTCCTCATGAACAATTACTAATAATATTAAAATAATTTAAAATAAAGTTATAATTTGGTTTAATTTTTGAGATTTTTAAATTTTTTTGACAATGTGAGGTGTCTCATGGAGTACAATTTGTGATGTCTATGGACGTTCAAGCTACTTTTCATAATTTTAAATATTCAAGAAGGTATTTCCATTCAATTTTAATAAATTTCTATTAGTAGGAGACTAAGTTTCAATGATTTATTACCATGGAAACATGCCAAGTTATTGCTATGAAATTAAGAGAAAAATATGATTAATTTTAAATGTTTGCAAAAACTTTAATGATACTTTAATTTACAACTAAAAAGCCTTAGAGCCCCAACTATAAAAATTCTATTGGCAACATGTGCCAATCCTTTGTAGTGTGAGATACCATGAAGGATTGCTTTTTGGAAAGAATAAATCCAATTCATATTGTAGTCCAAACCATGTAAAAGATATAAATTCATTTATTGTAAATGTTGAAAAATGATCAAAGAATGTGACATAGTATTTACAAGTAATGTGGGCTTTAAGTGTTACATTATTATTTCTTATGACATATTAGAGAATTAAATAATAAATATATATAAATGTAAAATTTAATAATTAATTAAACAAAACTTGCAATTTCTGGTCAATTTTTCTTAAATATAACTCTATATATTAATGAATAACACAAATACTTTTATAAGATAAAATTTATTAAAAAAACATTAAAAAATTTAAAATAATAAAAGTCATTTAAAAAAATCATAACAAATAAAGTAATAGATCTATTAATTTCATAACCAAAAAAAATTTAAAAGAAAAAATTTAAATAAACTTTAATTGACGATTATCGGATAGAATTGAGTGCATATTTTCACTTAGACACCCAACAAAAATCAGTAAAATAAAAATACCAAAACATTGTCTTATTTTTCTCAACTACATTTTTATTCATTCATTAACTCTATATATCCCATAACACCTACTTTTAAGTTAAAATTACCAAACTTTGGAAAAATGGTAGATAATCAATAACATAATCATATTAAAACCGCTAAAATGGTGGTGGTCCAAACGATTTATTTTATTTTGTATTTTTTCGGCTTTCGGGGAAATAATTTACGGCAGACCGCCAAATTCCATAGTGAAACCATTAATTTCGAGGACCACGCGAAACGATTTGTCTTTCTTCACACGCAGTACTAGTCAATTCGGCCCCGCCTACCGAATCGAATACGGTGACCTGTCAACATCTTTTTTTCTTCCATTAGAACTTTCTTTACTTGTATGTCTCGTGAACATCGGAGTTGTAATTTCAAAATTATAGGTTTAATAATTTTAACGTCTAAGTTCGGGAAGATTTTCACAATTTCATCATTAATTCTGAAATTTCAATATAATTTTAATATTTATTTTCACAATTTTAAATAAAAAATAGTTTTATTAATTAAATTAAATTAATTGATTTCCATTACGACATCATAACCAGTTAAATTAGTTTTACTTGAAAGTTATAGGAAATTCCTAATTATATTTTGAAAGAAATCAATTAGAAATTTTTTGTAAATTTAATTATAAAAATTTATTTTTAAATATTTTAAATATTTTTGATGGTTATAAGAAGTGCTTCGGCGTAAATCACATGACAAATGATTTACGCCAAAGCACTTCTTATAACTATGATGGATCACAGAAGCCTCAATTCTACAATTATTTTTGATGGTGCTAAATTTATTTTTACAGCAAAAATAAGATTCAAATCTTGCCTATTTACTTTTCACTGTCGAAACAATTCCTCCCCTCTACCTATTTACTTTTCACTATCGAAACAATTCCTCCCCAGACAACTCCATTAAATTTAACAGAGAAACGATTAAATCGGGCATAGAAACGATTATTTTTCCACCACCCAAATTTCCACCACCACTCGCAACAATTTCCATACAGACGACTAATTTCCACCAACTATTCGTCTTTCCTTTTTAAACTATTAGTCGCAACAATTTCCATACAGACGACTAATTTCCACCAACTATTCGTCTTTCTTTGCAGTTCTTGGTTCCCGGTCAATTCGGTGTAACCATTTTCCTTTGTTGCTTTTCCTGACCCCCGGAGTCCTCGTCAATTCGGCCCCACGTACCAACCAAATTGAAAACGAAACAACTTTTGTTGTCGTGATTCTTTTGTTTTTCCTGACTCATAGGCAATTAGACAATCCAATCAAATTATTAATTTCCAGAATTTCTCTTCCCTATTGCCTGCGGACTTCTCAACACACATAATGATAGAAGTTTTGTATTTATATGTGTGTGTTTTGCGCAGATTGCATCAAGGTTTTGTTTTGAACAAAGTTTTGTGTCGATGATGATGCTTCTGCGGTTTGTCATCATGGCAAGTTCGGCCGTCTGGGCAAGTTGAAACATCTCCGCTTGAAGCAAAATTACCTTACTGGAAGCATCCCATCTTCTCTGAGCAACTGCAGCTCTCGCCAAGACGTGTCCATTGGACACAACATTCTGACAGGTCCAATTCCTCTTGAACCGGGCTCACTGCAAAACTTAGACTACCTGGCTCTCGAATCCAACAAGTTGGAGGGTACCATTCCTCCATCTCTGGGAAACTGCTCTTCTCTCACGACTGTGTTTTGGGGGGACAACAAATTGTCAAGCACCACCGCAATTGGGAATGTTGAGGGAGCTTGTTCAACTGTCTATTTATGGCCCTGGCAAAATTTCGGGTTCTATACCATATGAAATAGGAAATTGCAGCAAACTTGAGTGGTTGGATTTAGCAGGCAACAATATTCTGGGTTCCATCCCGGTGAGTTTATTCCACCTTCCCCTCTCCACCTTGGCGCTGACTGGAAATAATATGACTGGTGGTATACCTGAAGTAATTGGTAATTTGAGTCAATTGAGCATGATAGCACTGGGTGAAAATACGTTCTTTGGTGTCATTCCTGAATCCATTACCAGATTGAATCAGTTAACGTATCTAAATCTTGGTACAAATATGTTAGAAGGCAGCATACCTCACGGCATTGGTAATTTAAGTATGCTGAAAAACCTATGCTTTCATAGCAACAATTTAATGGGTGGCATACCCCAAGAAATTGCTAATCTAACTCAGTTGATCCGAGTAAATTTGGGTGAAAATAATTTGACTGGTCGCATATCAGAGATAGACTTTCCGGTGTCTTTGAAGATCCTTTCTGCTTATTCTAATAGTTTTTTTTGGGATCATACCTGAATCTCTAGCCATGTGTACTCAACTTCAGCTCTTGGATTTAAGAAAAAATGGATTAACGGGGAGCTTCCTCAATACTTGGTATTATTTAAGGAATTAAAAGTTTTAATTCTGGGTTATAACAAGCTTTAGGGTGACATTTCTCAGTGGATTACAAATCTCACTCAATTGCAAGTGTTGGATTTATCCAACAACAAATTCAGTGGAAGAATACCATCCAACCTCCAAAGATTAAAAGGGTTCTGGGTCTTCCCAACTTAGTGCTAACAAACTATATGAGGATATAAGAATGGAAATAAAAGGAGCTGAATATCTTTTAACATATGTGCTAGCTTCAAATACCATATTTGACTTGTCTAGCAACAATCTTAGTGAAGAAATACCTCCAAGCATAGGAAGTCTTATTAGTTTAAGACTATTGAATTTATCTAGAAACCAACTTAAGGGACCAATCCCTACAACTCTTAGTGAGATATCTACTTTGGAGGAGTTGGACTTATCAAGAAATTTTTTAAGTGGAATCATTCCTCAAGAACTCTCTACATTAACCATGTTGGCATCTCTTAACATTTCATGGAATAGGCTTTGTGGTGAAATCCCAAAAGGAACACAGATGGACACTTTTAATGAGACTTCATTTGAAGGAAACAAATGCTTATGTGGTTATCCTTTGCAATTATGTAAGGAAACACAAAAGAGTAACGCAATGAGAGGTGTTGTCATTAGTAAAGGACATGGATGGCTAAGTTGTGTAGATGAACATGTTTCATTATTTGCATTAGGATTGGGATTGGGGATTGGATTTGTTGGAGTTGTAAGTGTGATGATATTGTGGGATGATGCTAGAAATTGGGTGATGCCCCCCGAGGCACAACCATATTATGGAGTATACCGATTCCCCAAATAACTTGAAGGTTTGATCTATCTCCGACAATAAATTATAGTAAGAAACTATAATATTTTCATAAAATTGTTAATTGGGTTATCTTAGGTGGTGAGGAAGAATGATTGTTATCCTCCCCACCTAGGTTTAATTCTCATAAATGACATGTCCAACTCATATTTAGTATATTGTTGGAGCTCATATTGAGTATATTGTTGTAATGTTTTCTAGCCTTGTTGTTATACAACTTTGAGACTTGAACAATATTTTGTGCTTACTTACAAGTTAGAAAGTGGAACAATATTTTGTGCTTACAAGCTAGAAAGTGGGTGTTTGGTTACATGAAAAAATATAATAATAAAATTATTAATTGGATTTTGTATAGGTGGTTGAGAAAAATGATGCTTTTGATGAATATTTTATAGATAGATAGATTATTTCTTTTGTCAAAATATTAAATATAAAAATTATATTGCAAATTTATTTTACTAAACAATTTGTAATTTTTTATTTTTTATTTTTGCCTTTTACATGTTACTTATGGTTAACAACCTTTTTCCTTTACATTTTATTTATTATTATATTGGAATGCTAATAGAATTGTGTAATTAACACTCGTGGAGATGACAAGGGAGATGTTGTCCCATAGCAATACATTTAAAATAATAAAATAATACTTACATTAAAAAATTAAAAAAGTTAGTAATAAAAAAAATCAACATGATCCTAAATAAAATATTTCAATTTTCACCTTAATTTTACATCAATCGACATAGAACTATTGAAAGTAACTCCTTCAATACTTAATATAGAGTTGAAAACTAACATATAATTTTCTTTATTTTTTTATTTACTATGACATGAAATATATATATATTATATATATAATGAAAATAATTTTATTGTCACCATTTATCCCCTTTTTTAACATTTCAAAAATATTAATTAAAAAAAAGTTATTGTATAGATCCATCTTAACTCCACATCTACTGAGGAATCAAATATATCAATATTCTCAAGTCCTCATCTACTGAGGAAACAAATCAGTCAAGGTGCCCATTAGATGTATATTAGTTGCTTTGCATGAAGTTTAGTCCCATACAGGTAACAGGTTCAAACCAAATCAGTCAAGGTGCCCATTAGATGTATATTAGTTGCTTTGCATGAAGTTTAGTCCCATCCAGGTAACAGGTTCAAACCTCACAGAGTGATTGAGGATGGAAGCCACCTTGGAGGAATTAAATTGCCTAATAAACATTAAAGCTCGATCTAGCCTTGTGCAATCTTAGTGATAATCGGCCCATTTTTGGTGGATCATTATTCTTCCATCCAATAAATGGACTAGCCCCAACTTAGGCTCAACCTAGTTAGATACACACACAAGTATAAAATAAATAGAGTTTTATAACATATATAATCTTATTTTTGGGATAAAATAATTATAAAAAAAAATTAATAAATTTAATTTAATTGATAATATTTTCAAAGTAAACATTAAATAATAATAATTAATAATAAAAATAATAACAAACAACAACCAACATATCCTGAAGTAGAAGAAGGGATTGCTAAGGTGAAATTTTGATTATGGTTAGTTCTTTTATTATATCTAAAATTACCTTCATGTTGATTCCCATCACTTCTCTACACAAAAGATTGGTGTTATTAAAACCCTAGCCACTAGAGTGTTTAGAGTGTTTAGAATCTGACGATTTTTACGAGGATGAAAGAAACCACTTGATTGAGCTCTTCAAGAATCTTGGCTTAAGCAAAAAAGATATATTTAGTGCCCTTAATAAAGCTACTAATAATTTAGACAGAAAGAACCCTAATACACATGACTATGGAAAGAAAGTGTTCCTCCCTCACTTTAAAGGAATTACTGATAAGATTGCTAAGATTTTAAAACAAAAAGAAATCATAACATCTTTCAAACCTATCAACACTATTAGACATAATATGAAATCTGTCAAGGACAATATAGATAATTTCTACTTTGAAGGCATTTATAAAATCATTTTTTCTTATGGTTACTACTATACTAGTGAAATAAGACACTTACTAAAATTTATAATTAAAGAACATGGTGCTGATTTTAACCATTAAAGAGTAAAAAGATTATGCATAAACAGAGCATGCGAAAACCACTAAGCATCATATATGTTTAGAAGATACAAAGATCATTACTAAAAAAAATCATTATTATAAACATGGCATTAGAAAAGCCCTTGAAATAAAAAGCACCCTCATAACATTAATAAAAACAATGACCTTGACATTAGTAGTAATTGTTTCCGTTACTCATTATGAACCATAAATAGTGTTCTAATATATACCATTTTTTTTGTTCCTTTCCAATATTTTGTTCCGTTAGTTACTTATTTACCTCTTATTACCATATATATTTCCCTTCACCCCTCCCACCTCTATTTTATGTCTGTCTCCTTTCTTTTTCCTTTCTTTCCCTTTGTTTTATTCCTCTCATCCCTTCCCATTCTTCATCCCTTCCTTCCTTTCTCTTTGTTTTGTTCCTCCTCATCCCTTCCCATCCTTCTCCTTTCTTTTTCCTTTCTTTCCCTTTGTTTTATTCCTCTCATCCCTTCCTTCCTTTCTCTTTGTTTTGTTCCTCCTCATCCCTTCTCATCCTTCCTCCCTTACTGTTTTTTCATTGTTTCTCCTTACTTATGTTCTCTGAAATATCACACACACACACACACACACACACACACATATAATCTAAGTTCCACATTTCATTATTTTTTCCTTTTCTATTAAAATCCATCATATTTTTAATATATATCCCTCTATGTTTTATTAACTATTATATAAAACTTATTTCTCCAATATATTTATATAAAATAAATTAATTACTTATTATTAATTAATTATACATATATATATATATATATATATATATATATATATATATATTACATTTCTCTTAGTTAATTTTAAAGTTTCTTAAACATACGTATGCATTATTTATTCTCATACGTTCTTTATATAATTTTGCACGTCTTATAATGAATCTGGATAATGGTTCCAAAATGTTGACAATTAAACTCATATATGTGAACATTCCTATATAAACAAATAACTCTAATTACAAAAGCTTGAACACTTTTATATGTAAATGTATTAAATGCAAAATTAATAATTCATTTAAAACAAGTGTTGTAGGGAAACTTAGTGCATGCCACTCAAGTTAGAAATTATGCTCTAGAAAAAATTATATAAAGAATTATAACTTGCATTGGTCAATGGTAAATTAATAGTGGTTAATAGAAAAATTGAATCCTATAGTCTTGATTTGGAAAGAACAAATAAATTGAGATGTCTACACATTTACAATTTTACTCCTACATTAATAATGGTGGAAAGTAACTCTTGGTAATTATATTTCTTTACATCTTATTCCTATCATTTTTTATGCAAATGCTTGCTTAAATTATGGCAGGAAGTAACTCATGGGTTAAGCTATGCGGCCAAAAAATGCCAAGGAATCATTGATCTACTAATCTACTAGTTGTAGCAAAAAATAGCAGGATTTGTTTTTGTCTAGAAATGGAATTTGTTGCAAATCAGTTGAATACTAAGGGATACAACACCATCCAAATACATGTTCTACTACACTATAAACTTTTGGGTAGACCTTTTAATAGATTTTCAGTGTATGCCCGCCTCCTTATGCAAATACACAAGAGAATACCCATAAACTTGCAACTATAGTAAACATATTTCTAATGGATTTTCTTGTCACCTACCTTAATGTAGACACGAAGGCTCTATGGGAGCTATTACAATTGCATTGCATAGGTAAGACAAAGTATCATAGTTGGTATTATCAATAATCATTTCATATGCCATACTGCAAAATAATTGTATTATATAAAATATTATCATGTTCTGAAACCCAAGTATAACTAAATGAATTTTTATCTCCATACGTCATCTTAATCATGGAGGTCTCCTTGCCATTTCCAATTTCCAATTTTCATTTGTTGGCACTTCGATGCCCAATGCCTCGATAACTCTTCCATGTTTTTATATAAGATACCCTACATTAAACTAAGACATGTGCACATGATCAAAGCATATTCATTTGAATTCTTTATCTCTTCCACCATCATCATCTTTTATATTATTATGATGGTTGGAGCACATATTTTTTACGCCATACATGGAATTTAATAAAGAGTAGTGTATCTAGCTTGAACATTTCAAATGGCCAACTATGGTTGTAAATTATAGGATTCATTAACAATCGTTGTAGGTATTGAAATTTGAGAGATGAAGCTATCATCATAGGTCATTTGCCTTTCAAAAATCCAAGTAATTAGAGTTGTCCGTTAAAAAAATAAATAAGAAGAATGTCAAACTATATGTTTACATTGTTTAGCCTGTCAATTTTTTATGAAATGTTTTTCCAAGTAATTAGAGTTGTCTGTTAAAAAAATAAGTAAGAAGAATATCAAACTATATGTTTACATTATTTAACTTGTCAATTTTTTATGAAATGTTTTTTTAAGTTCTGAAGATTGATGTCTTATCCTCTACAACCAAATATACAAGATGAAGATGTTGAGCCTCCACTAATGTCTAGGAACCATCAAAAGAAAGGATATTTGTGGCCATACAGGGATACTCTTGTCATGCCAAATGATTTAGTTACATATTAAGACTCTAACGTTCACATTTGCGCATTGGTACCGTCAAATTTTACTCAAATATTCACGCACAATAAACTTTCATAAGTCCATGAATCATAATAATGATAGCCCAAATTATAAATTTAAAGATATATCATTGAGGAACCAATCATCGGCTCCTGAGACATATTATGAGAAAAGTTTTAATTCAGGTAAGAGGGTGGTGTTTGGAGCAGTGCAAGGGACTTAAGGAAAAGATCAGACTATAGAGAACAAGCTTGTGGTATTTGGCGATCCTATATATGATAATTACAACATGTAGATAGCTAGGGGACAAACATATATAACATTGTATGTGCTTTTGCATCTTGTAGTTGAGTTGACCGAGCACATGTAATTGTCAGTGATATGACTTCTGCTAGTTTTGGTTTGAATAAATATTATTATGTTGGTATAATAACTACATTCAAGAACATGGAACCTGCGATAGAGAGATGACATCTAAGATTATTTAAATAGTCAAGTTGTCAATGGGAGTTGGTACAAAATGGGAGCACAAAAGAAACTCTTAGAAAAATATTGCTAGTAGGAAAAGATAAATAACTAAGTGTCTAGTGAAAACCCAAATGTCTAACTAATAGAAGGTGTCAAATGGATTGAAAATGCAAGAAAAATGCTAGGAACCTATGAGTCTTAGTGTTGAACAGAGGAGAGAATGTCAAGGCCTGCTAGAGCTAGCTTCCAAGGATGAGTGAGTGCACCCCAATATATTCTCCTCATCAAAGTCATCAATAACTCTAAAAGGGCCAAAGAACTAGTTGATGATATCCTCCAACAACTAGCAGATGAACTAGGTTAATCCTGAGACACCAATGTGATTAGGTTGGACCAATTTACTAGTTCAAAAATAGACTCATCTTTGGACGTATACTTTCCATTCTTTGTTTACTTGTATGTGAGTATACTTGCATTGTTACAACTGAAAACTTATCACTTTCATGCAGTTGAGGAGGCAAGTTTAACAAAACCATTGAGCACCATCTAAAAATGTAATGAATTTCCAAAAAATGTTAAATGCTTTTGACCATGTAAGGAATCTCATCTAGCAGGATGCGGCCTAACACCTCTCTCATGTTGGGAGAAATATGCTTCAATCTTTAACTATGTTATTCTGAATTGAGGTCTAATCACTACTCTGGAATGCTACATACACCAACTATGCAAACATAAAACCTTGCCTCTTAGAGAGGTAAATATGATGACAATAGATGGGAAAGACTAGAAAATCAGTCAAATAGAAGGGATGATCCAGAAAGGAAAAGTGTACAAAAGTACCAGATGACAAAAGAAAAACTGCAAGGAAGCAAAGATTAGATTTTGAACTTCCCCTGCCTATAGATCTATCCATTGTCTAGCACCTCTATTCCCAGGAAGTAGAGACACCCCACGCTTTGAAAGAATATCAAATTCGGTGTTTTGTGCCCTGTATACATGTTGAAAAGATACCTCAAACAAAGTTGCCTTCAGGTTCAAGATCAGCTAAGCCCAGTTACAAAGAGAGGGGACCTCAAATGCATGTCTCACCTGAAACCATTTATCACTAATAGAGAATCTCTAACGATCAGGATAGTATCTAAGACGAACCACCTAGAATGTTGAAGGGCTTCCCATAATGCTAACAATTATGCCCGACATTTGTCTCCAAACCCACCAGACCAATGGAATCGATACTGAACAATGGGATCTAGTTGGAGAAACACTCCACAACCGAAAAGGTTGCCAGAGTGGGCACCATCAAAGTAACAAATCAAAAATATTTTGTCCAAATCAATAATTGAAATTGATCTGGATGTAGCTTTGGGAACTCAGGGACTGACTTCCATGAAATATGCCACAATCCACAGGGAAGCAGCAGTTGTGTCGGGAGAAATGCCTTCAAAAATAAGATTATTTCAGGTTCTCCAGATACCCCACATGACATAAAGGGGGACCACCCTGTAGGCTTTAACTTGGAGAGTCTATGATTTAATGGAGGCATGGATGGAGGAGAAATCCATATGAACATTGAAAGCTAGAATAAGAGGAACCTCTGTCTAAATGGAAACAATGAAGGGGCAATGAAGAAAATGGTGTAAGCAATCCTTAGAATCAATCCTACAAAGGAAACATTTTCCAGGGCCCACTAATCCTTTCTTTAGAAAAATTTCCCAAGTTCAGATTCAAGATGCAGTTATGTAGCACTAGCCAAGTGAAGCACTGATTTTATGGGACTTCCCAACCCCATATATTTGTAGTATAGTTTTCAAAGGGAAGTGAATGGATTTTGGAATAAATATATTCGTACACTTCCTTTGCTGTAATCTTATCATTCATGATCCTCCCACCCCAAACAAGTCGATCCAGACACTGGGAGAAAGAGATACCAACTTAAAAGAGTAGACAACAATATGCTTCCCATTCCTTGGAAGATTTTTATTTATATGTGTGTGTGGTTCACATGTCGCATTAAGGTTTTGTTTTGAACAAAATTTTGTGGCGATGATGATTCTTATGTGGTTTGTGATCATGGCAACTTTGATAACTACATCTATGAGTGGTTATTTGATGAAGCCAAATTATTCCTCTTGCATTCATGGGGAACATGTGTTATACAATACCCTAGATGGGCAAATTTCCGTTCAACCTAGTGAATTTATTTTGAACAAAGTTGGACTCAAGCTGCAGGACTTTGAGTTGACATCACCCATGGACGTACTTCATGACACAAGGGACGTGCAAGCGCTTTTGTCATTCAGAGATGCAGTCATATGTGATCCATTCAGATCCCTCCTCAACTGGATACCACAAAACTCATATGATGTGTGCTCTTGTAATGAGATCCGGTGTAGAAAGAGAACGAACAAAGTGGTTGTTGTAATACTTCCTGGCTTGGGATTGAAAGTTAGTATCTCACCATCTCTAGGTACCCTTTCACTATTACACACTTTGAATCTCTTGAGTAATAATTTCACAGGAATAATTCTACCAGAAGTGTGGCAAATTAAAGCATTAAGAATATTTGACCTCAGCTATAATTTTCTATGGGGTATGATTCCAAAATTATTGTGCAATTGTACACAACTTTAATGGATCAAACTGTCATTTAACAACTTGACTGAGACAAATCCTCTTGAATTGACGTCATTGCAAAAATTAGAGTACCTAGCTCTCAAATCCATCAAGTTGGACGACACCATTCCTCAATCTCTGGGAAACTGCTCTTCTCTCACGATTGGTTTTTGGGAGATAACAAATTGTCAGGAAAAATACCACCACAATTGGGAAAGTTGAGGGAGCTTGTTAAACTATCTATTTATGGCCCAACTAATATCTTGGGTTCTATCCCATATGGAATAGTAAATTGTAGCAAACTTGAATGGTTGGATTTAGGATATAAGAAAATTCAGGGATCCATCCCGAAGACTATATGTCAACTTCTAGTTCTTTCCACCTTAAGTTTGGTAGAAAATATCTTGGTAGGTGCAATACCTAATTCTATTGTCAATGTAAATCAGTCAACGTACTTATATCTTTCTAATAATGCTCTTTCTAGTGTAATCTCCAATGGCATTGGTAATTTGAGTCAGTTGATGCACTTAGATATCTCTTTGAATGCTCTTTCTAGAGACATCTCCAATCATGGCATTGTCAAGTTAAGTATGCTTGAAATTATTTACTCTCATAACAAAAAATTAAGAGGGTACATACTTGAAGTGTGGGGAATTTGACCAAGTTGAGCCTTTTGCATTTTGGTGACAATCTGCTAGCCAATGACATACCTGAAAGCATTACAAAATAGAGTGAGTAGACTTATTTACATATTGGTAACAACACAATAATGGGTAGCATATCTGATGACATTTGCAATTTGAGAAAGTTTAAATACCTTTTTTTTGTATAGTAAAAATCTCATTGGTACAATTCCCAATAATGTGGGAGAATGTGAATCGCTACAACAGTTAAGTTTGTCTTCAAATTAGTTGAAAGGAAATATTCTAGACTCTATACGAAATTGCAATTCTCTGATGGATTTCGTATTAACAAAAAATTTGTTATCCAGGTAGAATACCACCAAATTTAAACAAATGTATGAAGTTACAAAGATTAAAGGTGTCTGAGAACAAATTGAGTGGTACTCTGGATATAGTGTTTCCAATTTCTATGCAACTTTTTTCAACTGTTTCTAATAGTTTTGTTGGGACCACGCCAACATATTTTTCCCTTTGTACTCAAATCTAATTATTGGATTCAAGGAAAAATAGATTAGCATGTGAGCTTGCTCATTACCTTCCATATTTTTATGATTTAAGAGTTATAAGTCTTGGTTATACATTTCCATGGGTCTATTCCTCAATGGATAAAAAAATTGACCTAGTTAGAAGTGTTGGATTCATCCAACAATAAATTTAGTGGAAGAATACCATCCAATCTTCAAACACTCAAGGGATTTAGAATTCTTAATGGTTCCAAACTTAGTGATAATTCCCTATATGATGATTTAGGGATTGTAATAAAAGGTTATGGGTATATGATCACATATGGGTTGGCCACAAACATCATTTTTGACCTATCCAACAATAATATTATTGTAGAAATACCTCGAAGTATAGGAAGTCTAAGCAGATTGAGGTTATTGAATTTATATAGAAATGATTTAACAAGCCAAAACCCCAAATATCTTAGTAAGATACATACTTTGGAGGAGTTGGACTTGTCAAACAATAATTTAAATGGAGGTATACCTGAAGAGCTCACTGCATCAACCATGTTGGCATCTTTGGATCTCTCATGTAATAGACTTTTTGGAAAAATCCCAAAAGGAACACAATTTGACACTTTCAATGTGATTTCATTTTAAGGAAACCCATTTTTATTTGGGAGTCCTTTACAACCATGCAAGAAAAGTGGAACATAGCCAAGAAGCACTACTATTAGTAGAGATCGAGGATGGTTGAGTCATATGAATGGACATATTTCATTAATTGCAGTAGAGTTAGGAATAAGGATTGGATTTGGTGGAGTTGTGTGTGTGATGATACTTTGAAATAATTTCCCAACCAAATAAATATTGTAATCACAACATATATCATAAAGAAGAATTATCCCTAAAAATTTTAGTTGTAACATCCTCCTCCCACATCCACCCAAGTAATCATGCCAACCGGGGCAAACTTGAGACGAGAGGCTACTATGATCAGATTCAACCTCCTAGGTAACCTTAAGGAAGTGGAATTGATGGAACATCACACACAGTCATCCAACATCATCAACAAAACACTCAGGGGACAAGTCAGCTACTCAAACAGGCTGTCCCTAGGTTCCACTACTATTCTGGACCTTTGAGGGCATAGTCGCTTTCATGCTATGGGAAAGGGAGTGACCAGAGACCTAAAGTCACTCTCATAGGCCTACATGCTAGTCAATATGTACCAAATTTTCTGATTCTATGCTAGTGACCCCAAGGTTTAAGCCACTTTTTCAGGTCCAGAGCCCAAGCCACTGCCCAAAATTGAATGAAAGCTTGAACTCAATAAAAGTACAGGAAAAAAATGATGCAAAAGCAATAAGCTCAACAAGACCTTAACCAGACGCCTACTAGCCATCACAAGCACTTCATCAAACATACTTTCAACATGTAACCTACAGGTGTAAACAATAGAATAAAGTGGTCTCTTATAAATTGTAAATCTAAAAATATCAATTTCCTTAATGAGGAAAAAATTTGACAAGAAATCCAGGGAATCAGAAGACCTTGAATTTAAGACCAATTACAACCTCACAGCTAGGAAAATGCATTAGAAAGGGGTACCAAATTCATGTTGTACAGGTGGGCTATACTAATTCCAAGGAAAAGATTGCAACCTTAGATAATTTTACCTATTGTGAAAGATTTTTCAAATGTGTTCCCTGAAGAGATCTCTGGATTGCCTCCAAAGGAAGACATAGACTTCATTATTGAGCTGTTTTCAGGAGTCGCTCTAGTATCCAAGGAACCCTACCATATGAGCATACCATAACTGACTCAGCTAAAAATGCAACTACAGGAGCTACTAGATAATAAGTATATCCACCCAAGTGTGTCTGTCACCTTAGGGAGCTCATGTAGTTTTTGTTAGGAAAAAGGATGGTACCATGCGACTTTGTGCATTGATTACAAACAACTAAACAATTTAAGGATTAAGAATGAATACCCACTATCTAGGATAGACAATATGTTTGATCAGATAAAGGGGTCTACAGTGTTTTCAAAAATTGATTTGTGCTTCAGATACTATCATATTCGAATCAAGGAAGAGGATATATGTAAAACTACTTTTAGAACTTGCTATGGGCACTACGAGTTTGTCGTTTTACCCTTTGGGCTTACTAATCCCCCAAAAACATTCATGTGCCTCATAGATATCATATTTCATCAATATCTTGATAAGTTTGTATTAATGTTTATTATGAAATCCTTATTTATTCTAAGAATATGGAAGAGCATAAGAGACATGTGCAAATTGTATTGCAAACCTTATGGGAACATTGACGATATTCTAAGTATAGCAAAAGTGAATTTTACAAAGATCAAATTCAATATTTAGGGCATGTCATCACTCGAGATGGGATAGTTGTAGACCTTGAAAAGATAAAAACTATAATGGAATGGCCTATCCCTAAGAATGTGGCAGACATTAGATCTTTTATAGGGTTAGTTGGGTACTATCTTCATTTCCTTGAAGGATTTTCAAGAGTATCCTACCCCATTACTTCCTTACAAAGGAAAGGGAAAATTTTTTAGCGGACAGTCGAGCGTTAAAGCAACTTTGATCAGCTAAAACACTTACCACAACTCTGATTCTAAGGAATGTAGACCCTGAGAAATAATTTGTGGTCTACATAAATGCTTTCAAGGAAGGGGTAGGAGGGGTGCCAATGCACGAAGGTAGAGTAATACCTTACAAATCTCGAAAGTTAAAGTAACATGAACAAAATTATTCAACTTATGATTTAGAGTTAGCAATGGTGATTCATGCTTTAAAAGTGTGGTGGCACTACCTACTTGGGAATAAATTTATATTAATGACAGATCATAGTATTTTAACCAGTTACTTTAAATAGGCCACATTAAATACATGGAAAGCATGATGGGAATCCTTTTTAAGTGAATTTGATTTTGATATTAAACATTTAAAGGGTAGAGAGAATCAGGTAATGGATGCCTTAAGCAAGAAATTGAATTTTTTATATGAAATCTCATTCAGCCAAATTAAAACTAATTTTATGGAGCATATATATATATATATATATATATATATAATATATATTATAATAGAGAAGAGAGAGGAGATGAGAGAGGAGAGAGAGAGAGATTACTTTACATAAAAATCATTTTAACTATCATATCAATTTACTAAATTTATATCTTTGAAATATTAATGTAACATGCCTCAAGCAATTTTTTTTTTTAATTTGTTACCTTAATAATTTTACATATATGTAACTTCTTGGTTATTATCAAACTTATTTATTAAACTTATAATGTGAGATTTAATTATAGTTCTTGGGCACATTATGAATGTTTTCATTTTTTAGGGTCCAAGGGTTAACATCCAATGCACATGTTGCATATCAATTCATGTTATATATGTCATAAAAGTTTACAATCAGGCAGATCCTTTGATCCCTCTCGATGCTTATCGATATTCTGCCATGTGGAAATGGATACTCGGGATTGGTAAGATACCCGATCTAAGGCTCTTGTTTGTTAGGTTATGGATCAATGGCTCAGATTGAGGGAAGTGGTTAGAGGTAACTACCCTCCCCTCTGAGCACCACGAGAGAGTCATTCTTCTGGTTCCTTGGCTGTGAGGAGATTTGCAACTCCTCTAAGAAAAACGTATGCTCTTAAGATGCTGAGAAATTTCTTGCTCATGCCATCTCGTTGTCCTACAAGTAATTTCCTTTAACTTGGAGGTAAAGTGTAGCTCTTTTCCTTTGACTAGGGTTTATCTCTTTTTGTACTCGTCTGCAGCGCATTATGAATAGTTAGAGATTTCTTTTGTGAAATTTCGGTGAATGATGGACATGATCTTATATTTCCACCTCGACCCCTAGATTCTACTCGAGTTTTGACTTTACTGAAGGAATTGTCATTAGCTTTCCAGACCACAAGTAACATTTAGAGATAGCTTTGATTCTTGGCCCACTTTTACTGATAAATTTTGTTTAGAAGTTCTGATAAGGTATCTATTACATGAATGTGCACCTGTTAGAGGGACTAAGGGTACTTTCAAGTATTTTCTCTTGATATTTTGTCACGTTCCTCTCTTTTATTTTAGTCCTAGTCCTAATTTTTTTCCTAGGGTTTCTCTTGCAGGTGAGGTCCTAATATAAATTTTGAGTGTGGTGCACCTTTAAGAGTTTGGTGACTTCCAACTTCTAGTTTTACTTATTCTCACTCTCTTCCCCTTTCCAGGTGCAAACACTACTAGAGGCTCCCATCCCTGTACTTACTATCAAGTTTCTAGTTATCACATAGGGTTTTGTTTTGGAATATGAGGGTTTGCAATGTTAACACCCTCAACAATGGAATTTTGCTTATGACAAGTGTGAATTTATGCTATGAATTTATGAGTAGTTAAGATTTAGGTGCCGCAAAGTACCTTCAGTTTGGGGGCCTACTCAATGAACTTAGGTTATAAAACTTCAAGACCTTTTGTAAATACTCAGGATCTTCTTTTGTAACATTAAATTTTGAGTTATTAAAATATTTTATTGTAATGCAAGGGAGGAATTTATGGTATTGTTTCTGTAAACTTGAAATGCTGTTTGTGGAGTTCTTTATTTGTACTATGTTATGCATATATTCACTTTCCAACATAGATTAAGTACTTGTTTTCTCAACAGTGTTGATACATCTATCGCGTGACCCCTCTTTTTTTATAAGTTTGTTAACAAGACTCAAGTTTATTCTTGCATTGGTTGCATATGCAAATAATTATGTTAACTTCGTAAACCATTAGTGTTAGTTTTCGATTCTAATTTTTTTTGTTGTAGAAATACTATATATGAAAATTTCCTTTGTTAATTCCACAAATATTTTCTGGTCGATGTTAACGGCTATTGGTCATAATTTCCTTTTTTTAGATTTCGATATTTGTGATTTTCCCTATTTCAATCAAAGTCCTATAGAGTCAAGGGACTATTTCGGGGCTATTGGTAACCCGACTTGGCCTCAGAACTAATCCAAATCTCTTCATGGTTATGAAATTATTTCACCATAGTATGTTCAACAATATAATATTTTACAGTTATCTGTTACAACCCTCATGTGCAAAATTTCATCTCAACACAAGATTAATTGTTTCTTTGGTTTACATTATGGAGGGAAGGGAATGTTCTAAGGTTGTCATCTATACCGACTTGGCCTAAGAACTAACTCAACTTCCTCATTAATTTCTATCAGTCCCTTCCTAAATATGTTCTGAAACTAATTGTCAAACATTATATTTCACTATATTGTCACATTAGATCTTCTCATTTTCCAATATGATTTAACCTAAGATAACTCACCCAACACTTTTATAAATTTTCCATAAATGGGAAAAGAGTCACAATCTCTATACAATATTTAAGATAAAATATAGGTTGTACTATACTTATTTGTTACTCTGTTGTTAGCTAATTGATGAACCACAAAGTCACAGAGAAGGGAATGTTCCTTCTGATTGATGAAACCAGTCTAAATATTGTGTCTCCCCCCGGTCCAAATTCACATTAAGATTAGGTTAGAACAAAGATCTTAACAGAGCCACCTTAGGAATATTTGATCCCAACCAGACGAAGTCTAGGATTTTTAGGTTGAGCACCAGGCCCATGTCAAAATTCCACTAGCTGGACTAGCTCAATAATTCCTCACAATGACAATGTCTTCCAAATTTTATTCATAGACATTTTTCCTCTA
Organism: Pinus taeda; assembly: GCA_000404065.3. Taxonomy (NCBI): domain Eukaryota; kingdom Viridiplantae; phylum Streptophyta; class Pinopsida; order Pinales; family Pinaceae; genus Pinus; species Pinus taeda. The sequence continues at coordinate 13,498 of APFE030537887.1, read as the reverse complement.
TGTAACCTCAGGTTCTTGTACCCTCTTGGCTTTCCCCCTCTTTTAGAAATATTTATTCCTTAGGAGAAGTTGGGAAGGTAGTCGCCTTAGCCATAATTGTTTCTAACTGCCTGAATGTGAACTCTCTTAGCATTGCTTCCCAATGTAACTTTATAGTTTGTTGCATATAAGACATTTTTTTTAGTAAGTTAAACCAACAACATATATATACATATTCGGCCTTCACATGACCCACAAACAAAAATTTCCTTTCTACCAGCAGTAAACAAATAAATATTTACAAGTCTTTACCAGGGGATATTACATCTCCTCCCTCTTGATAGAAACACCATCTTGATGTTTTTAAATCCTCATAATGGGCTTGGGTATGCTTCCTTAATAGATTTCTCATCTTCCCAAGTTGCCTCTTCTGGGCTAAAATACCTCCACTTCACATTAAACTAGGTGATAGCTCACTTCCGCAACATTATTTCTCTTTGATCTAGAATACACAAGGTTTCAAGCAAAAATTCTCCATCTGGATCGACCTACATCCACTATCATCAACTTGTTGTTAGTTGTTGTTGGTTGTTTACATTTATATCCCACCAATAGATAATATGTCTAGGATCATAAATATATGTTTTTAGTAATGAAACATGAAACACATTTTGGACACGTATGTGGTTAGGTATGGCTAATTGATAAGCCATAGATCCAATTCAAGCAAGGATATAAAAAGGAACACAAAATCAAGGGGATAGTTTTGCACATCCTCCCCACTGCAAGGTGCTCTTTTTGGGTTTGACCCACACATAAACATCATCCCCCACCTAAAATTCTTGGTAAATTTTTTTGTTTATCAACATTAGTATTTTATCTATCTTGTACAACTTTTAAGTTATTTCTCACCTTTTTGATACTGTATTCAATCTCTTTCAACATATCAGGCCCTAACATTAATTTATCTTTAGTACCTCTCCAATTAATAGGTGTTCTGCACCTATGTCCATATAATAACTCAAATGAGCTCATTTTTAGGGAACCATGGTAGCTATTACTATAGCTGAATTCTACCAGATGAAGGTAGTCTTCCCATTTAATTGGTTGTTGCATAACGTGCATCCTTAGCATGTCCTAAAGAACTTGGTTCACTTGTTCAGTTTTCCCATCTGTTTGAGGGTGATATGAAGTGTTGAACTGTATATGAGTACCCGATCTAGTAAACATAGCTTTCCAAAATGTTGATGTGAATTTCACATCCCTGCCAAATATCACTACTCTAGGTACACTATGAAATCTAAAAATTTCCTTCATTAAATGTCAACAATTTGAATTGTTTTATAAGTAAATTTCACTAGTAAACCATGTGCATACAAACTTGATCTATCTATTACAACCATTATAGAATTGTTTTGCCTCTTAGATTTAGGTAAGCCAGTAATAAAATCAAGTGTGATGATCTCCCATTTCCATTCAAGAATTGGAAATGGGTGAAGCAATCTTGTTGGATGTTGATGTGCAACCTTCACCTATTGACATTCTAAGCACTTTTTCAGATACTTCGCTACTTCCCTTTTCATAACAAGACAAAATTGATATTTTCTTAGGGAAGTAAGTAGTTTTTGATAACCAAGGTGAGTAGCATTGGGGATTTTATGGTACTCATCAAGGATTAATTGTTCACATCTTGTTGGTTAGGGACATAAAATATGCCCCTATAAATCAACATATTATCATCGTTATTATCATATCCTATCTATTTTTCATTGTTGTTCTATTGTTTTTCCTGCTTCCATAAAAATTGGTACTCTGGATCACGTAGAACAATATCTTTAATACAATGTTTTTGTGGGAAGTAAATTTTAACCAAGTGAAAATTAATAAGCATTTCAGATATGTAAATTATCTAAATTGATATCTTAGTTAAAATGTTTTTGTGAGGAAAATTTTTATCAAATAAAAAACAATAAAAATTTATGATATACTAATTACATAAGTTGATATCATAGTGAAAATGTTTTTGTGTGAAGTAAACTTTATCAAATAAAATTTAATAAGTATTTCAAATATATAAAGAAAACATTTTTGTCTAATGTAAACATAAATGTTTAATGATAATAATATTTTAAATGAGAAATAATATTATGATAAATTACATAAATATATATTACACTTAAAATGTGTTTCTATGAGGTAAATTTTATAAAAGTAAAAAATTATAAGTATTTAAGATATATAAAAATTTAAGATCATTATTAGAAATATGAGTTCATAATATGGGTTAATTGACCTCACACTATTCAAATTTGTAAATTATAATCCTTTGTAAGAAAAGAGAGAAAAAATGAAGAATAATTTAAATGTAAAACAAAGCTACAATATTTTAGATAATTTAAACTAACCTAGATCCATCTTAAACCCAATTTAAACTAACCTAGATCAAATCTCTCGAAGTGAAAACCTCTTTTTGAGTGCAAAAATGTAATACCCCTCTGTAAATATGGTAGCATTGAATTACTTTGTCTTACTATTTACCTAAGAGACTATTGATTATGTTAAAAGATCTAATTGAATAAATTATGAATATTAATATTTAAATTTAATCACAAAAGAATTTAAAAGGTCAACCATAAAATTACAGGAAAAGTAATGTAATAGTAAGTTTCATATTCAGAAAAGTTGAAGATACTTATGGGCAGGGACAATTATCTTCTCAACCTCCTTCTCTTGAGACAAAACATATCAAATGGGAAAATGAAGCGAAGAGGGAAAGAGACCCGAGGCAACCTTCGAGGAGAAACATTGTAATATGATTGAACCTATGACAAGGCATTGTAGAGGGAGGTAGGACGTTGCGAGGCATAGAGTTATTGAGTTGGTTGGCAAGTGGAACTCTATTTGAAAACCCTAGACTAAAGCTGGTTGGGATCAGGTGGTGTTGAGTGAACCTATTAAGGTTATCAAACTAATTCTTTTCTGGATATGAAGCTGGATCAAGGGGAGTGCTAGCGATGTTACTGATTCTCATAGGTTGGGAGGAACGTTCCTTTCCCCTTTAGTTTTTTGGCTAGATGGAAGTAGAAACATATAAGTACTAAGGAAACATATTCTATTTATTAGTTATTGTTGTCTGTAAATCAAGTGAAATTTGTTATTGTTTATAAGGACTACAAATTGTGAGGTATGTTTGCATTTAGACTAATATTGTCTCAAGAAGAAATATGGCATTGAAAAGTGGGGTGAAAACACTGTACTTATGTGTAAAGTGCAAATTTTTTAAATGTAATAGGAATATCATATAAAGAATCTCAAAGAGTGGACAATAGTTATAATGATTGATATGGGAAAGAGGTTCAAAGTTTAAGACAACTCACTCTAAGGAGGTATGGGATAGTTCTTGGGCTAGGCCAAGTTACCAGCAACCCAAGAACAATCCCTTGACAACATAATTACCAATCAAATGGGAACTATTACCTCAAAACGGGTACTCTAGCCCAAAAACCCAAAAAAAGCATGAAAAAACAACCCAAAAATGAAAATTGTGTATGCCATAATGATGTTTTATTTTTTAGGATAATTTTTCAATAGTTTTTTAAATGGAAGTAAAAACCAATTTGTTTTTACAAAATGGATGAAAAAGACACCCTAAAAAAAAGTGTTGATGCTGGAACAAAAAAAAATTGGGTTACCATTTTGACACTTTTCGGTAATGGAAATAAAGATTAAATATCAGGACTTTGAAAAACTGTAAAATTCCTACAATTCTCAGACACTATGTTAAAGATAAAATATCATGTCTCAAATCCTGATAATTCCAACAATTTCCATCCATGTTGTTAAAGATAAAATATCTTGACTCTAAAAAACCCTAAAATTGTAATTGTTTTCAACCATAGCATTAAAGATAAAATATTGAGACTCAAAAACATTAAAATCTTGACAAATTTTCAACCATGCAATTAAAACTAAAGATTATGATTACAAAAAAACTATTAAGCTTTCAAAATATTTGAAGCATGACATTATGGAAAAAAAATTATGACTAAAAAAACTTTAAAAATGAACACTTGAATGAAAGAGTTATTATATCAAGGGTAATTTATTTTTGAAATGCTAAATATATAGCGATTTTAAAATCTTAGCCTAAGACAACTTGATACATTGCAATAAAAATTTAAAAATCAACCATCAAATTGACACATAGTGTAGGTGAACTCGATCCATTGTAATAAAAACTTAAAGAACAACCATGAAATTGACACATTGTGGGGGCATATTCGATTCATTATAACAAAAATTTTAAAATCAACTATAAAATTGTAGATAATGGGATTGGGTTGCTTGTCTTATTACTCTGATAGGAATCAACATAATAGTTTCATTAATCCTTGAAGATCGTTCTAAATCACCAGCCCATATACATTCAGCACTTATCGCTCAAATCTCTCATGAACATGCAAATAGAACCAATGTGGAACCACGAAATTCGAGCCTCTTGCTTGCAAAATTCGGGAACCTTTCTTAATTGTTTCTTCCCTCTTTTTATAAGGAGATGGGAAGTTTTGAAAATAGTTACAAAAAATATCTTAGCCTGAGCTCCAGCTGTCTCATTGACTAGCTGTCTCAGCGTGCAAAGGGTTTTTCGCTCAAATCATTACAACATAATGATTCCTTCTTTAAAATACTTTCATAACAAAATAACAAAACAACAAAATACAAAACATGGGAAGACCTGAATGATGCCTATAGCCAAAATATCTCCATGCCACTTCATGTGATGGTCGCTGATCAAGCCACGTGTTTGCCACAATGTGCCTCTTTCTGTTTCTCGGTCGATCCCCCTGTCGCTTTCTGCCTGAACTAAATCAATTTCCCATTTTCTGGAGCTGGGAGTGATCAATGGTGATGGCCTCTTCATTGCTCGGGAATCGAAGCTGCTGACTCATCCATCCCTCTAAACTTCCTGTATAACACTCTCGAAGCATCATATACCCAATAACGTTGTCATAACGCTACATCAAAGATTCTCATTATTGGCACTTTATACTTAATAACTTTACAGAACAAGTGAGTTTCGGGATCCTTTGGCCCCCTTTATTTTAGCCCCTTTCTGCGTTTCTCTTCGTATGACCGAGGGCTATGACCATGTGCTTAGCCTTAGGGCACTAGTGCTCTTTTGTTCTTGCCTGGGGGCCTTTTTCCTTTGTAAATATCTTAGAGGCCATTTCCTTTAATTTCCTCTAGTGACCATGTGCTGGCTAAGTATTAGAGCCCCTCAATTTGGCGATTTCCATTTGAGGTTTTTCTTTGGGAGTTGTGACATGCTTGTTTCTCCGATCACTGGTAGCCCTCTGCACTTAGCCCCAACCCGTGCCTTTGGTTCTTTGACTCTTCTTGCGACTATGCACCAACCTTGTATCGAAGCCCCTTTATCGATGTTTTTCAAGTGTCCACTGCTGTAAAGTGCCAATATCCATCAACCTCTGATATGTGATGTCATCACAACCACGTGGCACTTCTTGAGTAGTGACACATGTCACCTGGATATGTCCCCATAGGCCCCCTCAAAATGCCAAAACAAACTGCGACATGTCCTTCCATATCGCCACATCATGCTGACTTCATTTGCCACGTGTCCTTATCAAAGCCAATCCTGTGCTACCTTGTGTAGCTTATTGGGACCAACCGGATGTTGCCACGCATCCTACTGGAGGAGAGAGAAAAGGGTTCGTCCGCCCTTGGTTTTGTGGGGAAATCCTTTGTAAATTTATTTTTGGGTCCCCTGGCAATTTTACACTATCGACACAATTTGAAGGTTCACGCATTCAAGAGTTGAGATCCTCCGATCGCTGATGTGCCAATCTTCTTGTTGTTGCAATGTGCAGATCGCCGATCTCCGTTACTACCTGCTCCATTTATGGTCATCGATACATCAAAATTTTGACATGCATTATGCTGATGTGCTTGCAGTTCTAATGTGCGATCGTCGATTGCCGATATGCCTAACTACTGGGATCTCCGATTGCGATCTAATATTCTATGTTGTTGGACCTTTGATATATCGAAGCTCTGATGTTTGATGTGCTGATATGCCATGTTGTTGGGACCTTTGATTGCAATCTCCAATATCACACCTCTGACATGTGAGATGTCGATGTGCCACAATTGCATTACCTCCGATATGCGATATCCAATATCAGGTCTCCGATTTCCCTTACTTCCTTAGGCTTTAATCCTTGAACTTTAGAAGACCATAACTTTTGACCTAGAAGTCCATTTTTGGACTTCCACATATCATTAGAAAGATCGTTGAGAGAACTTTCCAATGGAGAGGGTCCAATTTAGACTTTGAGTCTTTTTGAGGCTTGGAAGATGACGACAAATTTCTATGAACTTTTGCACTCTTTTGATAGCTGAAAACATAATTTGCCGTAGGTGACAACACTACCAACCACACGAGATAAGCCCCCTTTTTTTGGTATGAAAAAGTAATACATAATAATAATATAAAATTTTCACAATAAAAAATAATAATAAATTATAAATTAAAATTGTTATTTCAATTAATTACAAAATATTATTATAAATATAATAAAAATAAATGGAAAAACAAAGAAGGCTAAATATAGATAATTTATTTATAAAATAAATGAAATTATTTTCTTTTAAGTAACAATTTTTTTATTAATTTTCTTTATAATCAAATAAAAAAGAAAAAACATAATGAAATAATAAATAAAATGTAGTTCCTCTATAATACATGGTATTGTATACATCATCATTGTTCTCAGTGAACAATGCTTGGTGCTTGTTCTTTTTAGAACATTTCATCAAAGTTTACTTTTGATTTTCTAATAGATTTCCCCATTTGAGTAACTATTCCCTCATCTTTATTTATTAATACCATCCATAAAAAGTTATAATCAATAAAGTGTAAGAGTATTTTCAGTTTCTCATTATTATTTCTTTCATACACTTTTTCTTTTAAAAAATAAAAGTGTGTCCAAAATCTTATATCCTAACACTTTAATAAATTTAACAAAAAAACATCCCAACTCAACTTTGAACATGTTAAGAGTTTCTAATGAACCATAAACAACATATGTGGTATCTATGAGCTTTGAAATTTTTGTCTTTTTAGTGATATAAATGCTATCAATAAACTTTATTAATATATTTGTTTAAAAACATGTAAACTTTTTCATAAATATCTTTTTTAAAGGCATTTTTACCAAATAAACATATCATTTTTTAAAACCATTTTCACTAAATTAACATATATTTTTTAAACCATAATCTATATAACCAAACAAATAAGAAATAAATATTAACATTTAATTTATCATCTTTCAAAAACATTATAATAAAACAAATATAACACTATAACAAAACAAATAAAATAATGACGAACTACTGCCCTAACATATTTCAAAACAAGTAAACCTTTAGTTTATAATTTTTAGAAAACATTATAGCCAACGAAAATGACGAATTACCAAGCTTGATGCTTCCTTGATTTTGGAAAAGACACATGAGACATAGTCTTCATTTGAGACGATTCTTCCTCCTCTAATTCTTTAATTTTCTCCAGGGTAAAAGGATAAGCCTTTGGTTCCCACCTATCTAGCAAAGCCAGTACAGGTTTATCAGCTGTAAATAATTTCTCATTTGGCTCTATTATCGTGATTATGGGACGCTCCTTTGCCCACAACTCTGATCCTTGGTCTGGTAGACACCCTTTAATGAGAAAGTACTTCACGACTCTGGTCAATATCCATGGCTCTTTTAGGACCAACCATGGAACCTCTCCTGAAAACTGTTCAAATACCTCCAATCTTATATTTGTATTTGGCTGCACAAGTGGAATTGATATAACTTCTAAGTTAAGAGACTCTTTCATCATATTATACAGTTGAATCAAAGAGCCGAGACGAATATCACAACATATATCAAGAGGCCTGATGTCCAAGAAGATCCTTTTTCCTTCCATTTCTTCTACCCCGCATGCAAAAGGTCTGGAGTTTTCATTTGAAGCCTGCAATTATAATATAAACAAAGTAAAGAACAGTTAGTTAATAGAATAGAGAACAGTCGGTACATGGGACTGAAATATTTATTTATAAAATAGAGAACAGTCAGTACATACTACTGAAATATTTATTTATTTGGAAAGAAAGTTGGGAATATTTATTTGGAATGAAAGTTGGGAATATTTATTTGTATTTCTCTGTATTTGGTGGATGGTAAACTCCGTTGGTCTTCATTACTGGGTGTAGCTTCGAGGGAATAAAAAAAAACTTGTCATTAAAAACAACTAACAATAATATCAGAGAATTTCACATCTGACTCTAAACTATTATCAGAGACTTTCACATCTGACTCTAAACTATTATCAGAGACTTTCACATCTGACTCTAAACTACTTGAAATAACCTTCTGGGACTGAAATTTGTTATTTCACATCTGACTCTAAACTACTTGAAATAACCTTCTGGGACTGAAATTTGTTATAAATATCGAGATAAAATTGTTCAAAAAAAAGTTATAACAAAAAACAAAACTTAATACCTTCTGTGATGCATAATTTTTACAAAACACAAAATTAGTACCTTCGGTGATGCATAATTTTTACAAAACACAGAACTTAATACCTTCTCTGATCCATAATTTTTATTTCTCTGAAAAATATCAGTGGTCGGTTCCCTTCCAGTTGCAAACAGTTCCTTTAACAACTCAATATTACTCTCTCTGGCTGTTTGTACTAGTTGTGTCAACCTGTGGTAACTTCTACAGTTGCACAATAAAAATTCCTCCACTTCACGGCCTGTCAAAAGTTTCCAACAAGGAAGATATTTAGTAGCACCTGCTTTGTCTCTCACCATCTTCGTTCTCATCTGAATATAAGAATACTTTCCATCTTCTTCCCGTGATTGATCTGCAGTGTCGAATGTTGAGATCACCTTTCGATGCACATCATAAACATGAGTGTCCCGATTCCTATGCCCCACAATTTTGCCCTTCACATTCACAGGCAATTTATTAAAATTGCTGCCCATATAAATTATTTCAAAGTTCGTTTGGATTTCATCTATCGTGTCTTCAAATAAAGGCCACGGGAAATCATAACAGTAGTCTCTATGGAAATCAAATATGAGGAGCAAGAGGGAGTCTGCACGAAGATGGTCAGATAGATGGAATGGCTCTCCTTGTCCATTGGTGAGAAGCGAATCGAGTTCTGATGACAAGTTCTTTTCTATATTATCCCTTTCATCCTTCGACAAAGCCTGAAGAGAAATCTAAAGTCAGTGCGAAGAAAAAATTATATATAATTCATATTTATTATAGAAGTCCACATAATAGGGATGGATGGATGTTATGTTACCTGTCCTGTGCGCACTACCAAAGACCATAATGGATTGCCTTCTTTTTGAATTTCTTCCCATCTCTTCAGCAACATTTGGCTATCGACAATTGTCACATATTGTAATGTTTTTATCTTCAATACAAGGTCCATCTCTTTCCCTTTCAACATTGGACAACCACTTAGATAAACCGTCGCAATGAGGGAAGGCAATGAAAATATTCAGGAAGTCTTTTCAAACTGTGGCACCCATCCAGGTGTAGAGATTCCAAGCAGCAAAGGCGATGGAAGTCATAACATAATTCTTCGAGGTTGTAGCAGTCAGCTAAATCCAGTTTTTTCAAACACTTGAGTCAACCAAAACCTTCTGGAAGTTTCTTTAAACTCGTACATTCTTCCAGATAAAACTTTCTTAAATTTACTAATTCCCCAATTCTATCTGGAAGCCTCTGTAAATTGCTGCACTTAACCAATGAAAGATCTGTGATAAAGGAAAGGTTGCAGATGCCATTAGGTAGTTCTTTTAAACTTGAACAGCCTGACATATCCATTGACAAGGCCAAAGAGTTCATCTGTCCAATGCTTTCTGGAATACTTCTTAACTCACTACACTTCTTCAAACCTAATTCAGCAAGTGATGTTAAGTTTCCTAACCCATGAGGGAGATCTAGTAGTCTTTCGCAAAAAGACAGATTCAGTAACTTCAACGCTGTGAGTTTCTCAAAATTATTAGGAAGCAATATTAGATTCTTGCAACCTTGAAAATTGAGTTCTTGCAAAGAAGTTAACCAACCAAAATCTTCAGGCAATTGCCTTAAACTCGAACAGTATTCCATTCTGATTGATCTTAAAGACTGAAGCTTTAAAATTGACTGTGGTAGTTCCTCTACAGATGTGCAATATGAAAGTGTTAGTTCTTCCAAACCATTTACTAGATCTCCCAGGTCTTCAGGCAAATTTTTCAACGCTACAAAGTGGGTCAAATTTAGTATCCGCAAACTCCCGAGTTGCTGAAGATCGCCGGAAGAAATTTCAAAGGCATGGGGATGTAACCTTCCATCAAACTCCATGTATCTAAGACTCGACGGTATCTGCAAGTTATTTGTGACAACCATAGTTATTCGAATCATCAAAACTAATAAAAGGGTTCACTTTTAAAAGAAAAATGAGTGGGCAGGCATTGGACTAAAGATTTGAAAGAGACTTACCTTACGGAAATTCAAATCCTTTGGTTCGTACTTCAAATATTTCAATCCCTTTGACTTGGATACATCAAAGGGAAGACTGGGAATTGCAGCTTGTAGAAAGATCAAGTTCCCAAACGTTTTATTACATTTGTCCTGCACTTTTATAAAGTTTCCCAGTGCAAGAACTCTCAGGGAACTATACATGAAGTCCAATTTTGACGCTGATATATCAAGTAGATCCTTATTATTTTCACTCAGCCATATACCTTTGATATCTGGAATTTCCTGCATGACATTATTAAATATAATTGAGTATTACATACAGACAAACTAAACAAAATTAATTCCATGATCTCATACCTTCTCATTTAGAAGCTCCTTAATTTGCTTTCCATTGGTGAATGTGAATCTTATTCCCTTTGTCTTCTGAAGGCCGATTGACAAAATGACATCGTGTACAACTACAACCCCATTTATGCCTCTGGTTACAAGTGCTCTACTTTCCAGCATATCCAGTTCAATCTGTCCCACAATATCTGCCACTGTGTCCCAAGCCCATCCTTTGAAAAAGGAACAAATATCCAAAAATGGATCTTTCAATACCTCAGGGAGATAATTGTATGCGAAGAGGTAGGACTCTATTTTCCCGATTTCACTGTCCCATTTGTCTTTCTCCTTCAACAATATTCTATAGGCCTTTTGTTTATCATTTTCTTCACGTATGAATCCTCCTACCAGTTCCAAAAGTTTTGGAATTCCACCATATGACTGTACGATCTTGTTCAATTAGGTAGAATTTATTTGCTTCTCCTTGTAGTTTGTCCCATCATAAATTTCTCTCCCCAAAAGATGCATAGCTTCTGCATCAGGAAGCCCTTTCATAGCATAAACTATAGTTTTCATTTGTAGCGCTCTACGGACTTCTATGTTACGTGCAGTGAGAAGCAGTCTCACTTTCTTCGCTTTATTCATATCCTTGGGCAAAAGCCGCCCAAGCTCATCTTGCCCCAAAACGTTATCAATGTAAATAAAGGCGGGCACCTTCTCTAGCATTCCGCCCAGTTCTAGATAAAATATGCACTAAATTGAAAAGAAAGAGATGTAGCTCTCAGGTGTGGCCTGCACCTGGAGACTACACTCACAAAACTTTGAGATATTTCTCTCGTTCACTCTATTACTCTTCAATCAAAAGATTACATCATTAAATACAATACTAGGAAATAGGAAGTTGCACCCAAACCCCATAACTATAGGAAATAATCCTAAACAAGGGAGAAAGTTACAACAATGTAACCATTTTCTCCATTAATAATAAAATAATATTAATTATTCTCAACTGTACATAAACACTTTGCATGCAGTTCCTGAAGGTAAATGCCATTTCTGGAACTGGGGTTAAAAAAAATGCAGAATAGGATTAACAGAAACAACATAAAAGTCAGATTCGGAAGAGGATAATTGCCATTCCTGGAACTGGGGCTAACAAAAAACACATGAACAACATACAAATTAGAATTGGGAGAGGATAAATGCAATTTATGGAATTGGGGTTAACAAAAAACATAGGAACAAGATGAAAAAAAACAATGTAAAAATTAGAACTGTGATTAACAAAAACGATCTAAAAATTAGAGGAGCGACACGTGTCAAATTCATATTGGTGTCAAATTCACATTGGTAGGAGGAGGAAAATGAAGGTCTCTAATTGGCTAGATCTACCAGGTCAAGCCCGTAGAGGAATGCCTATTGGCGTAACTAAGTGGTGACGTCACTGAACCTTGATTTAACACAGATTGATGTAGTTTTCGAGCTTGATGACTAGCTTGCAAGTTGAGCTCACATATTCACTCTGCGTTGTTTATTAACAAAAGAGTTCTCAATTCACCCATTCATCATCTAATCACTCTCACAATAGCTCACTGGATGGCTTTCCTTCACACCATTATGCACTTATCCACGGAGATGTGACGCCAAATAGCATCCAATCGATGTTGATGATAAAAAAATGTTAATAATCTTTTGTTGATCACTCAAAGCAAAGAGAAAATTCATGAGAGAGGACCAATTGTATGTGAAAATGACCACCTTCGTAGGGAGTGTGAGCACGAGTGTATAGGTCAAAATACATGAAATACAAGAAGAACGACCCTTTTAAATTCAAAAGAATTCCCTAAACAACTTGATGTTATTCAATGCATGAACCCAATAGCTTGACTAAAACACTACTTTTATGCAAAGTCGAATAACAACAAAAGGATCCCATATATATCAAGTTGATTCTTAAGAATAGGTAGTCGTGCAAGAGAGAATGGTAGAAGAGAGTGAATCAAGCAGTGGTACAACTACAAAATCAAGGTTGATGGAAACTAAACGAACGTAAACATTTCCAGGAAAATACTTCTGCCTTGTTTGTCGTCAACTTGTTTATCCCAACAAAGCTTTGCAAACACATTGTACAAATCTATATTGCAAGCCATTCTGAACATATTGTGCGAGTACTACATGGGTTTTCACTTATGATGGATCTCTAGTTATACAGATTCAAAACCATTACAAGAGTCAAACCCGTCACTAGCTGAAACAATAGGAAGTGTAAATATGCATTGTCTATATCATAAGAGTCACTGCACTTCACAAGGGCCTTTCTCAGAGAGTATTCTACATCGAAACAATTTTCCATATGGCTCCTAACCTGTTGTATTAAACATATGTAGGGCCTGAATTGTTCACAAATAAGTAGAGTAACATGCTCAAAATTTTCCTTGGGACACAAGGTCAAGTCTCCCAACAAGAAAATGCTCAACAAACTTAGAATGATGTAGTTGCGACAGTTTAGGAGCATAAAAAAGTAGCACAAGTTGTTAGTTAGATATCATTTTGGGATTCAACTGCGTTAAGTAAGTCATTCACATATGACCATTTCCATGAGAGGTAGTCGTAACTGACTAATTTCTCATGATTTTTGAAT
>APFE030537884.1:31152-52612 GCA_000404065.3 Pinus taeda | reverse complement strand
CTAAGTCTGTCATTTCAAAATTCTTTTTAAGGCTGGACTTCACATGGTTAATAAGGTTGGGATCACTACCAATGAGGATAAGATCATCAACATAAAGAACAAGAATGATAAGAGACTTGCCCTCTTTCTTGGTGTAGACAATATTGTCAGAATGACACCTAGAAAAGGCAGATTCTAAAAGAAAACTATCCATTTTGGCATACCAAGCCCAAGGAGCTTGGTTTAGACCATAAAGGGATTTCTTGAGACGACATACAAGGCTGGAGTCCATTTGTATAAACCCAATAGGTTGTTCCATGTAGATTTCTTCATGCAAGTCCCCATGCAAGAAGGCAGATTTAACATCCATTTGATGGACTTCCCATTTGAAAGAGGCAGCAAGGGAAAGAACAAGGCGGACAGAGTTCATTTTAGCAACGGGGGAAAAGGTTTCAATATAATCAATGCCTTCAACTTGTGAAAAGCCCTTAGCAACAAGTCGAGCTTTATGTTTATCAACTTTCCCATCTGGCCCATACTTGGTTCTGTAAACCCATTTGCATCTAACAAGTTTGTGCCCCTTTGGTAGAGGAACAAGATCCCATGTATCGTTTGCCAATAATGAACGATATTCTTCATTCATAGCTGCATCCAAATCTGGATGGCCTGAAGCTTCTTCAAAGGTGTCAGGATCATAATTTGCTGACACTTGAGCCAGTAAAGAAGAGGCTCTTTCAAACTGAGAACGGGTACGGCACTGATCTGTACGATCATCGGCAAGATCACCTGCTGCATCTCGAGTAGCTTGGACCCATTTTGGAAGTGAAGGAGCTGAAGGAGCTGAAGGAGCTGAAGGGTGATCCTGAGAAGGTGGGGGAGGATTGTCATCCTCACTTTCATCATCTGAAGAAGAAATATGTTCAAAGGTAGAAGAGATAGAGAGAGGTGGCACATGCGCCGAACTAGGTTTGTAGGCCGATTTATTTTCATCAAACTTTACATCTCTTCTAATTATAACATTTTTGGACTTAAATGGAATAAGTCTATATGCTTTGACATCTTCAGAATATCCAACAAAGATACATTTTTCACTCTTTTGTTCTAAAGCTTTAGGTTTTTCATCTGGAATATGGGCCCATGCTTCACTTCCAAAAACATGAAAGTGACTCACATTTGGTTTGATAGAGCTCCATGCTTCTTCTGGAGTGATGTTCTTTAAAGCTTTAGTAGGAGTACGATTTAGTATGTAATTTTCACAGTTAATTGCTTCTGCCCAATAGTTAAGACTAAGTTCTTTAGATTGAAGCATACAATTAGCCATTTCCTTTAAGGTGCGATTCTTCCTTTCAGCTACACCATTTTGTTGTGGAGTATATGGAACAGTATGTTGCATTTGGATTCCATGCTCAGTGCAAAAGTTGATGAAGTCATTTTTAACATATTCTCCGCCATTATCTGATCTTAGCTTAAGAATTTGATGTCCAGATTGTTTTTCAACAAAGGCCTTAAAGCCCAAGAATTTGTTAAATACTTCACTCTTGAGTTTTAAGAAATATATCCAAGTGCGTCTGGAGAAATCATCAATGAAATTTAAGAAATATTTGTAGCCAGAGAAGGAAGCAACTGAAAGTGAACCACATAAATCACTATGCACAAGCTGTAAAGGGACCGTGGCGTGCCAAGAGGCACGTTTTTTAAAACTGTCCTGATGATGTTTTCCGAGTACACATCTGGAACAAACACCATCTCTGCAAGATACGATGGGAAGACCTATCACCATATTTTCTTTACATAGGTTCTGAAGAGAGCGATAGTTTAAGTGACCAAATCACTCATGCCAAAGTTTGCTCACTTCATCATTATGAGCAACAAATACTGAGGGAAGATTTGATGACCCAAAGTTGTGAAACTTATACAACCTTGTGGAATCATCAACAAAGCTAGTGGCTAAAATCTGTCTAGGATCCTTTAGGTCCTTAATTACAACATCATGAGGTGAAAATTCAACGATTTTATCTTCACCTGAATGAGTTATCTGATAAACAGATAGAAGGTTGGAGGATAAGGTTGGAACACATAATACATCATTAAATTGAACATTGTCTATATGAAAAGTTCCAATCCCTACAACACTAAGAGATCTATTATCACCAACATATATATTTTTGGTGTTACAATCATTTAAAGAAGAAAACATGGCTTTATTTTTGGCCATGTGATAAGAAGCTCCATAATCAATGAGCCATTCATGAGAATGAGAGGAAGAAGAGACATTTAATGCATAGCCAGACCGAGATGCTTGACAACCACATGCAGAAAGTGCCATTCCTGAAGATGAATTTGAAGAGTGCTCCAAATGGATGTTATGCTTCTTCATTGCTGCTTCCAAGGCTTCCATCTTCTTAAAGCATTTAAATTCTAAGTGGCCATCTCGATTACAAAAGTTGCAATGTCTATCAGTCTTCTTGCCTTTGTTTTTATTTGCCTTATCATTCTGGTGAAATGATTTTTCATTTTGAGGCTGAAATTGCTTAGGACCCTTGTTTGGTTTAGGACCATTCTTTTTAGGATATGACTTCTTAGGATTCTTTGAGTTTGGTTGTTGCTGGGTGATTAACGCTTTCTTAGAAGAGTTTCCAAGATTAAGAAGACCAAGGTGTAAGAGTTTCTCTTGTTCTCTTATTAAAGAATCACAAGAAGCATCAAAGGAAGGGGGCTTGTAATCATGTCCTTGAGAAATGAAGGCTTCTCTTGTAGAATGGAAGGTGGAAACAAACACAGAGTATACTGGTCCCAACTTAGTAACAATGCAATAGATAAGGGCACTATCTTCTTTCTTAACTTTAACACCTTCCAAGAGAAGTCTAATGGTCTTGAACTTGGACAAGAAATATTTAATGCAAGAAAAATCATTGAGGTTTAATGTAAGCAACTCATTTTCAAGCTGATGGGCTCTAAGTTCATTTTTTATTTCAAAAACTTTAGTAATCTGCTTCATGGCTTCATAAGGAGCATCAAGTTCTGCAATATGAAATCTAAGATCAGGAGAGATAGACATCCCTATCAACCCACATGCTTGATCTTGCCTATTTTCCCATTTGGCTGCTTTCTCTTCATCTTTTGGCTTGGTTTCTTGGCCTGAGGCTATTCGGTAAAGACCTTTACTTCTAAGTTAATCCACAATGTAGGACCACCATTGGAAGTAGTTGGTGCTGTCAAGGATAACTTGGCATGAACTTTCCATTTTGACATAAACTGAAGCTATATATGCTAAAACTAAGTGTTCCAATGGAAAGAGCTCAAAAACTTATGCTGGTTAAAAAAAAAAGTTCTGAAAACGGCTTCCGGATGAAGAAGTTATGACCCTTTTAAAAAACGTTGATGAAGGCACCGACAAAGTGCGGGAATGTGTGGAAATGAAAAAAATGCTCATTTTTCAACCAAAACGAGATTTGAACCCAAGACCTCTACTCTCTTAATTTAGCTTTGAACCAAGTGAGCTATACAAAAAGATAGAGAGAGAGAGAGAGAGAGAGAGAGAGAGAGAGAGAGAGAGAGGAGGGGGGGCTTTGTTTTCTTTTAGTCACGGATGCTTTGGATTGCGTGCTTGGTTGAGAAAGCTCTTTTTCTCCCTACAAAACAAAAACACAAAACACAACACGGACATGCAAAAAAAACAAGCCTTTACCCGGAAACTAAATATTTTCCTCAATGTTTCTGATTTTCCGAGATCACACTAAGGTGCAGGGAAAAGAGCATACGCATGAGAAAAATTCTTCCTTTCTGTTTCTGATTTTCCCAGATCGCACAGAGTTGCAGGGCAAAGAGAATACACAGAAATTAAAGGTATAGATCCGGTAAAAAAAAATAGCTAAATAAACCGAAACCGAAATAAACAGAGAGAAAATAACAGTAAACTGCAAATAAACATTGTATACCTCCAGATCTAAAAAATGACGCAGCTAGGGCTACCAAAAACCTTTTTGAGTGAAATGAAAGGGGTTCCTCACTGGAACAGATGCTCCTAACACAACAGAGTAGTCCTCTCGGCCCGACAGCATTTAGAAACAACAGACCTAGGAGATGGCAGTCGCATGTAGTTTTACCGGCTTCAGATTTGGATCAACAACGGACGCGGCCCTCAAATAGCTTTGATATCATGTAGGAATATACAGGGTAAGTTCCTCAGACATAACACCAAAAGGACACCGCTCACAAAGAGATCACAAATCAATACACCAGTATTTTGACGTGGTTAAAACCCTCAGAGAGGGAAACAGTCCACGGCCTGCGCCAACATGGCTACTACAGGCAATTTATTAATAAAAGAATGAAAAATTACATAAGCTTCTCTCATGCACGGTGAACCTACAAATGACCCTCCATGCGCTTTAAATGGAATTCATGGACCAATCGGGTGTCAAGCCACGGATCAAGTGTCGGTAATACCGAGGAGAGAATGAATCGTCGGATCACTACATATCGTGACCGTTGGATTGTAAGTTACAAATGTACATAGTAAAGAAACACACTTTACCTAACTCTATACTAGACCAAGTTATACTTAACTATTCCTATGTGTCGGAATATCCTAACAATTGCCAAGTTCAAAAAAAGGTGTAGTACAAGTTTCAGTGTTGAAGATGCTAACCAATAACATGTTAGATGTTGCCTTTGTAAGAATCAAACATTGATTGGAGTTCAAGGTGATTATGTTCCACCCACCTGTAGATCTCAATCAAGTAACGTCTCATGATTTCATTCTTCAGTCCCTGATCAGGTCCACCTTATTTAGTATGATTTCAAACATTTGTACAAACTTTGTCACATGATAGGTACTCCAATAAGAAATTAATCACAACAACGACACTTGCAGATTCAACATGTACGATTATAAAATTTCACATGAGCCCTTCCTATTATCAACTTTTTCTTCTTTTAATTCATGTGAAAGAACTGTTTAGGTTGGCCCTAAGTAACGATTAGTAGAACCATTGAATTTACACCATATAGAAATACTAAACACTATTAATGGTAAAATAATTGACTCTTTATTATTCGAGGCTTCCATTGTATCTATATATTCTTCATAAAAATCAAAATTTTAATAATGGGAGTGAAAAAACATCTTGCACAAAGAAATAATTAGATCATACTAGCAAGACAAGAAACTTCAAATAATTAATGACACCATTGTGCAGAGATCTTGATAACAGGAATTTAACACATGCCTTAATCTTGACAGAATATAAAAATTTGAATGGTTGGTTTCTTGTAAATGTACTCCAAAACATTCTATAATGTGATATGTGTATGCACATATTTTCTCAAGCTCCACATAGGAGAAGGTTTGAGGACTAAGGATGCTCCACACAGATTGATGGTGAGTAGTTTTAGTTTGAGTTGATATGAAACATCACACAATACATACATTTGTGTAACATGATGATTTGGATTTGTATATCTAAAACTATAGAGAGTGCAAGGATACAATGGATTGATGGATCTAGACACCGCTACAAACATTTTGGGACCAACTTGACTAGGGTCCCCTCCATGTGCACGAAGAGATCAATATAAAACCAATCTCTATGCTTCTTCCCTATGGTGTTCCTCAGATAATATGCACACCGAAATAAGGGAATTAATGACATATTTTCTACAAATGATAAAGAGGTTTAGTTCCCAGCCTTAAATCATGAATTCCATAAAATTAATCCAATTAATTTTTTTTTTAAAGAAGATAACATACGTTGCCAACCTAAATATGTTCAATTTATTCCAGTTGTAAATTTGGGGAATATTCGATAATATTAATAACAAGATCGAGATTAAACAATTACTTATGCAAATTGTAAATTCCTGTAACATCCTGAAGCCATATCGCCTGACCTAAAATCCCTGAACCCCCTAAGCCTTATCTCCTTATTCTCGTAACTTGTGATCATTAAACCCTAACCCCCACTAGTGCATATGGGTGGAAAATCAAATGTTGTACTCTAATA
The DNA here is from genome assembly GCA_000404065.3 of Pinus taeda. Lineage (NCBI taxonomy): Eukaryota > Viridiplantae > Streptophyta > Pinopsida > Pinales > Pinaceae > Pinus > Pinus taeda. Next base: position 46,628 of record APFE030537884.1, on the reverse strand, counting down.
GGTTAGTCATACTGTTGGATTTTACTTGCAAATATTTTTTGTATTTAAAAAAAGAACGTGAAATTTGTTAGATATCCAATGAAAAAGTTATCTTCGGATATCCTACAATAAGTTATTCAAATATTTGGTGATAATTTTGTTGGTCAAATATGTGGCGGCAATTGAATATTCATCAAATATTTGGCATTTGACTATGTCAATTATCTATCTATTGGAAAATTGACGATTCACAAAGTGAATATATTTTTAATTGGACAACATCTCTCTAGTCAACAACCATCAAAGGTTCAATAAAATGGATGTTTTTTTTCATAATACAAAAATATTTTAATTTTCTAATTGCATTACAAAGAGTTAAACACTATCAAGGTTTATTTCTTAAGATAATGTTATAGTTCACACATATACAAAAGCTAAGGTCACTTTGTGATTAAAAATAATGTTGATTTTGGTTAAGGTTTTATATAATTAAGAAACTTTGTCAAAACCATAGAGGTGGTTGTCCAAATTGGTGAAACAACTTTCCTTTCACTACTAATTTTCACCACCCTTATAATGCATATACACATCCTAATGGAGTATGTATGACTACCAATAAACCATCAAAACCTGGATTAGAGCCCTTGAAATTAATTTGGTCTAATTCTTAATAAAACCATAACGCATCAATCCCAATTTCCAAGTATAGGATGATGATGATGACAATGATAAAGATTATGGTTGCTACAATTATAATGATGATGATAACAATGATTATGATGATGCTAATGATGATGCTAATGACCTTGGACAATCTTTTCCATTTTTAAATGTCGTCACTTTTATAATCATAATCATTATCTTTACCATCATCATCCAAGTCATCATCACATGATAATCGTTATCATCATTGTCATTGAATTTTGAAGATTTTCCATCATAGATTGCAAGTTGGATCTCATAGGACATGTTACCCCACTTTCTATATGATTTTTTATAGGATATTTTTAATTTTTGATTGTCATCACAATCCCTATGACTCTTTTCACATTTATCATTTCTCAACTGAGATATATGGATTTATATGTAATTCATGGATGTATCATTGGTTTGATGACAACTTTCCTTGTACGTCTACTACATTAGGTGTAGGAAGAAGTTGCTTTAGCTACCACATGTAGCCTGATATATATGATCCATGTGTATATGATATCTCCAGTGTGTATTATTTTTACTGTAATCACTTAAGAATTCTATTCAAACTCTTGATGCTTTTGTTGTAAGCTCTAAGCTTAGTTATTCCATGTTGTTACCTTCCAGTGACTCTTCATTAATGACATAACATAGTACCATCCTTAATTCAAGGAGATGATAATGATATGCTTGTTTTGTTTTTTTATTAGGTTGAGCCTAAGCCAGGTCTAGCCCTTTTATTGGGTATAGGAAGACTGATCTACCCATAGTAGGATGCTATTCACCATGATTTTGTGAGGCTTAGTTTATATTGGACGCCCCTTGGGATAGTTAATTCCCCCAAAGTGGCTTCCATCCTCAACCCTTGCCCATGAGGTTTGAAACTATGACCTACCTAGACAAAACCCCATGCAAACGAAGTATTCTACACCTCATTGTTCATAATGACATACTTATTAAAACAGAAGTAAGCAAATACCCAAAAAAATTGACAATAACAAATTAAACAATTCCCTTAATTTATTTTAAAATTATTATTATATATGATCATTGAACAATATTTATTGACTATTAACTACTTATACAATTTGTTTTTAGAAATTCAGTAATGATTATGATTCAATTTATCTCTTTTATGTTTTTATGTTATTAAATATATAAATAGATTCAAAACTTAAAGAAAAAAAATACAAATATTAAGTATATATAAATTTAACAACTCAACTTTAAAAAATTAATAAAATAACATATATTTTTTTCATTATAGATGTCTTTTACGTACACAACAAATTGACAGTAAGTTAAGAAGAGAAGAAGTAGACATAAGATTTATATCTTAAATAGGGTTTAGGTGCTAGGGGTTTAAGGTTTAGGTGTATAGGGTGTAATGGGTTATCAATCTAAAGCTCAGCAGCTTAAGGGTTAATAAGACTAGACTAGCGCTTAATGGTTATGGCATTAGGGGTTAATAGGTTAGGGATAAAGCTAGGTTTAGGGGGTTTAGGGCCTAGGGGATTTAGAGGCTTCTTAAGAAGATGAAACCATAACATGAAAAGAGATAATCTTTCAAGCATACTACCATTGTATGAGTTTTCCATTTCAAATAATTTTTTTACTGAATTCTATGAGCTACTAGGATTCACTCAATATTCACATCCATTTGAGATTCAAAATAAGTAAGATGAGTCATCCTAATCAAAAATTTATCCTCCTCGATATTTTCCATGTCATTGGTAATGTGTATGCTAGTGTATATACTTCCTTTTAGCTTTTACATTAAACGATGAAGTTGAAGGGAGTTATGCCATTGGGAGATGAATCCTTGATCAATGATGATGAAGTTTTATATTGAACTCAATCTTACTACAAGTATTCAATATTAAGCCAATAAAAAGGTCTTAGATTATGAACCAAGATATCCTCACACGTTTACTTCCATTTATGCCATTTTAGTTTGAAATTATAACTTACTGAATCTTAATGAAAATTTTCCATTGCATCATATTTTCTCATTAAATACAATTAATAAATTAGATTTCCCATTTTTAAGGATTGCCAAGTTAACCAAATTATAGGTGGCACACATCAAACTTGCACGTACTAAGCATGGCTTGTTATCTATGATAGCTCCCCTTGTCTAGATATCAGGTTATGATGATTCCATGTAGATAAATTTCTTTATGTAGGCTTTAGATATGTAAAATTATTATGGTAAGACTAGCATACCTAGGTAGACCTCCAATATTCCATTGGTTTTGTATTACAATTGAAAATTATAATAACTATAATAACAATGAGAAAATACTATACATGAGGAGTATTATACAAATTTAAGGCACTCATAACCCTCATCTTAGCCAAAGTACTAGATACTCTTCACAACATATGTTTGGTATATCCTTCCAATAGTAATTCTTAGCTAAAAGGATCCATCAAATGGTATCTTAATTTAGCATTTTTCTTCTCAATTAATCTAAATGTACAACTACTTTAAGAAGGGTGATGCTAGAAAAAGGGATCAAAATCATAGGAAATACTAGTGGCTAATTCCTTATCTTACTCTATCTTCATTTCCCATGCCTAGCCAATGAGAGAATAAGAACACCTATTTTTATAGAGGTACCTATAATACTTTTGTGGGTTTGGCTAATCACCCTTTGGTTAGTGTGTACACACTAGCCTAGATTTTAAAGTAATGTCCTTACAATCATAATCCACGAGGTGTGTTTTCTCTTAAAAATATTCAAAGGTAGATATCCCTTTTATTGACAAGTTCCACCAAAATGACTCTTCCTACCTACCTAGTAGCTCCATTTATTTCATGACAATACTAGCCTACAAACCACAAAATTTCTATCATATCCATTGGGTCATCAATAATTTTCGGTTCAAAATATAGCTAAGTTGGAACAAACATAGCTATAGAGCCTATGTTATTTTTCAACCCCTAATGTTTATGAACAAAAATATATCAACATTATAAAGCATTTGGAAGCCAAGCTATCACCTTTCTCAAATTGACTCCCTACACCATTGAAAATCTCTAAAAAATATTTATCTTCACTAAACCAAACATTTCATTGAAATTAACTATTACCGTAACATTACTACATTGATACATTTTTAACTACACAAAGGTTATTTTGATTTCACAATAGCTCACATTTTTTATATCAATCAGTCAAATCCCCTCAATTAATGTTTGGTGACATAAAGACCCAATTGTTTTTTTACGATTAAGAAAACCATATTAACCAAAAGAAAAGACTTCCACATTTCATTTAAATTTCATTCCACTAGAAAAACATATGCATTTCATTTAAGGTTTCATGGAATTTTTGTATTTCAAAAATAAAAATTGTTTTTCTATCATTTATTTCCATCCAATTTAAGGCTTTATCAAGTAAGGAGCAGAAGGGCGGGCGTAGCCATGTGATCTCAGGTATGTTGAATTCATTCAACATATTGGATTCTTGGTTTCTCCAATGGTGGTGATTCCCTTCTGCAAAGAGTCTTTTTAGCGTGAAATGTGAGTCCTTTCAACCATTTAGGTCCTTCCATCATCCATCTCAGTTTTTCTGAAATAGCTCATAGCCTTGTAAGATGGCTACTTTCTACAGTCAAATGACTCCGAACTACCGAAGATTACCGAATTTAAGGCTCAGAAAGTTAGAGGTCATGAATGGAATTTGGATAATTTCTCATTGTGGAGAATTTGTTTGGGGTGAATTCTGGCTAGAAATTGGGAGAATACGAAAGGAATTAGGATCTAGAGCTCAGAATTTAGGAAAACTCGGTGTCTCTACTCTTTAATAAGGTAAATGATTTGATTGAATTCATTCAAGATATTGGATTCTTGATTTCTCCCATCGTGGTGATTCCCGTCTAGAGAGAGTCCTTTCAGCCTTCAACGTGAGCCTTTTCAACCATTTAGGTCCTTTTGTTAGCCATTTAGGTTTTTCCAAAATAGTTGAGAGCATCGTAAGATGGGTATTTTCTACGGTCAAATGACTCAGAATTTCCCCAGATCATCAAAGTCGAGGCTCAGAAAGTTTAAGGAAGCTTTCCGAATGGAATTCAGGTGATTTCCCATTGTAGATAATTTGCTTGGGGTGAATTTTGGCGAGAAATTGGGAGAATGCAAAAAGAATTAGGATTTGGAGCTAAAAATTTAGGCAAACCCGATGTCTCTATACTTTAATCAGGTAAACGATTTGGTTAATTATTTGATTGAATTCATTCAAGATATTGGATCCTCGGTTTCTCCAATCGTGGCGATTCCATTTTGTAGAAAGTCCTTTCAGCGTGAAATGCAAGTCTTTTTACCCATTTAGGTCCTTATATTAGCCATCTGTGTTTTTCTAAAATACCTAAGATCCTTGTAAGATGGGTATTTTCTGTAGTCAAATGACTTAGAACTACCCAAGATTATCGAATTTGAGGCTCAGAAAGTTCGAGGAAGCATCGCGAATGGAATTTGGGTGATTTCCCATTGTGGAGAAATTGCATGGGGTGAACTCTGGTGGGAAATTGGGAGAATGAGAAAAGAATTAGGATCTGGAGCTCAGAATTCAGGAAAACCAGGTGCCTCTATACTTTAATCAAGTAAATGATTTCGTTATTTTTCTGATTGAAACAGAGTTCTTTAAGAAAAGATCCTTGATGTGTGACCTATTTCATATTGAATGAGTTGTGATATGTGGGCACACAGTATAAGATAGAATTTCTCTACCTACATTTCGGCTTGAGAATAATTTTTTAATGCTGAATGAGTTGTGGTGATATGTGGGTACAATACATAAAATATAATTTCACCACCGACAGTCAATCCTGCAAATCGTTTTATATTTGGAATTCGCAAAGTTTAAAACTCAAACAAAACTACATTGAGTATCCCATGCTTGGTCTTGATAGGCTATTTAGGAACTCATAGTCATCTCATAATCCAACACAATTTCCAAATCACTTTCCCAAAAAGGCTCTAACATACTTGTAAGAAAAATGTTGATTCTAGTTTTTGATTGAATTGTAAAAAAATTAAGATTCATACATGGGACATGCTATCGATATTGATATTTAGACCTTTGTGACCTCTTAAACCACTTATGAATTGGGAAAAGAAATGTGACCTACGTGTATTTTCCGTTCTAAGCATGCTCTCAGGTATACTGGTATTTCAGAGACAATCTTCACCTCTGAAATAATACATGCCCTGGTTGAGTAGCCAATAGAAACACTCAAGAGTTGGTCCTGGAAGGTTTTACTCAGTGCTCCTGGTTGAAGGGTTAACTCTTGGTTAGTCATTCAGCTACATATGATATATAAATGGTTTCACAGTGGGGCATTATTTTCTTCACTCTAAATTTAGACATATCAGTGGTTGAACAGAGGAAATCACCATAAATTTGGATAAGATCTTGTATAATTTATCTATCTCTTCATGTTTTTCCTTGGATTCATCCTTCATTCTATCAGATCCGCTCAAATAAAATTTACAGAGTCAAATGCGTCTGCTCATGTAGATTCCACACTGGCGACGACCAAATAAAATCGAATGTTTGAGAAAATGAACAAGGATCATTAGACCCGTTTCTAGAAAGCTAGTAGAGGTCATTAGGTATCATGTTGCCGCTGGGAGGCATGAGGACGAATTTTACCCAAACGAGAGTGAGAGACTGCAATGATGTTTCCAACGCATGTTCAATTATAGAATGGCTCATTGATTTCTATTGGGATTACAAAGTTGAACAACAAGATTTTACAAATTGACATAGTTGTCATGAAAGCGAGTCTTACCAATGACATCTTACGAGAAAAACAATGGGAAACCCAAGTACACACAACTCTATGGATCCATAGGTTACAATCCATAAAATATATGACTATAAGAATACTCGACAAACTAATTGAGTTCTGAGAGGGATATAGATCACCCACTATGCAGAAATCATCGATTTCCTCCAATTCTAACTATGTCTTCTTAATTTCCACAGAATGGGTGTCACCAAAAACCCCACAAAAAAATGGCGACCTAAATCATGAGAAGTGCCATTCCAAAGATGAGACTAGATGCCATATTCCATAACTCATTGATTTATTCATTGCATGCATCAGATAACCAATGATTTTCTTGCGATGATTAATGTGTTGTACAAAATGGCAACAACATTATTTCAATGGATTTCTGCGTTAGGAGTAGTCAACCCTCCTTAGATTTTTTATAGAAAAATATGGAGTGCTTACAAGAATGGCTTGAACATTGTCACACCCAATAAATAATTAGATAGGTGAAAAATTCTTCCATGCAGTTAGAAATCAATTAGATGAATACATAATGGTCATCATTGCCAAGATTTTAAAAATAAGCTTATGTTCTATAATTGGATAATCCGTAAAATAGAATCAGCACGAGCAAAACCCACTCAATTACAAAAATCTCACAAGGAAGAAATTTTGCAGAACATGGGCGTGGTTTACGACACTCCTCAGGGCTTGCCTGCAAAAAATCGAATGGCCATCATTCAAGTGATTGAAATTTTGTAGAAGGGTTAGAATGATGCATGTGGATCTTTGTTGATCAAATTTCTAAAAAGGAGACCTTCGTCACCCCAGAATTTTCTTCATGTTTTGCCTTGGATGAGCAGTGGTGTCTTCTCTTGGAGTAATTAGTCAATTCACTTCTGATGGAGTAATTGGTAATGTAGAACTTGTGCCACTGTCTGAGTTGATAACCAAAGTTTTAGTGCTAGTTAGAGACACCATTCATGTTGTAAAAGATGTGATTTATGACCAAGAAAGCCTCAGGGAACTTTCCAAGTATTTCGAAAATATAGGGCCCATTTTAACAAAGCTTAATAATAAGAATGCAAGAGAAACTTAGACTATTAGACAATCTCTTTGGATTTTTGAAAGGGTACTCAAGGTCACAAAGAATGGTATTGATACTTGTTCACAAAAGAACAAGCTTTATCTTCTCAATTTTAGGAATATGGTGAAAAAATTGCAAGATATTGCGAGGGAAATTGGACATGCTCTAAGTTTGCTTCCTCTCTCATCATTGGATGTGTCACTGGATATTAGACAAAAATGATAAGATTTGTAAGGATATGTAGAATGTTGAGTTCAAGGAAGCAGTGGAAGAAGATGAAATTGTTCATAAAATTGAATCTTGGATCAGAGAAAGGAAAACTGATAATGTTTGTGCAAAAAAAATACTTTTGCAGATTACCAAAGTAGTGGGAGTTTCCACTGATACATCAAATTTGAAACAATAATACGAAGAGATTAAAAGGGATATGGAAGATACCATATTCAGCAAAAAATGAAGCAAAGGCTTTGCAAATGGAACAAATCATTGTATTACTTCATTGTGCAGATGTGGCATGTTCTGCCAAAGAGAGGGATAAGGTATATTGTGAGAAAAGGTTCTCTTTGGGAAGTCATTATTTGCCTCCCTTACAATTCTTTTACTGTTGAATTTCTTGAGAGATCATGGAAGATCCTATTGAGATTTCTTCTTGTGAAACATTTGATAGAAGTTCAATTGAAAGATTTTTTGTGGAGGGGCATACTAGTCCCATGACTAATCAGGCACTAATCATTAAAGAGCTAAGACCAAATATTATACCCTGTAGGTCTATAGAAGAGTGCAAGGATAGAAATATAACAGTCACAATAACTTCATTGAAACCTAATGTGCATTCTAATGAGGAGCAGACTATGTTGTATGTTGAGAAGGTTAAGCAAGGAGAAATAAAACTACATACAATGGATACGAGAAGAAGGTTACATTCATATTTTAGTTGGTATTCTGGGATTGAATAAGCCATTAATTAGGAACAAAATACTAGCATTACTTTGTACCCTCATACTTCCTTGATGCAAAGTCAGAAACTTATTAGATGCATGGCTGGAAGTCCTTTATCTCACATTTTAGGTTCTTCGGATCAAGTGCATGGACTCACTTGTATCATGAAATACATGATATACCTCGTTTCCATTGGACTCCTCATAGGACTTTGGTTGGCTACAATGAAATTTTTCAGGGGTATCATCTCTATGACCCCATCTCTTACCAAGTGACTAAACATCATTAAGTTATCTTTGATGAGCCTTTTACTGATGACTGCTCAAATCTCTTATATAGCTCCTTTCTAGTGATGATTCCTAGCATGCATCCATGGAACATGCCTCTTCTTCTCTTGTTGGGTTGCTTGTTTATGACTCCCAGTTGGCTGTAGTGAACCTTTCCACATATCCACCTTGTGTTGTCCCACCTATACAAAATCCTTTGAGTTCATTCTTTGTAGTTATTGAATAGTATATGGGGAGTCAAGACTAAAGGGATTACTAATTCATCACGTAATCCATCATCTCCTTTGGATGTTTCTTCCAGCCTTCCTTTGCCAGATGAGGTCATCATTGTTGGTACTTCATCTTGAGTTGTACAGCCTAGTGATGATTCTCCTTTCGAAATGTAGGGATGCCCATCGTTGAGATGATACTCCTCATGTAGATATACAACAACTTGTTGATGATGGTAACAAACCCTCTAATACATCATCTCAATCTTTTCTTTGATGGTTTGATTCTTGGTGATCTCATTCTTCTTGTTCTGGGATGATCATGGTGATGCATGTAGCTTTCATTTTGATGTTGATAGTTTTTCTTGATGCATATTTTCTTTCCACGCAAGGTTTTTTGCATTATAGTAACATGATCTCGGACACATGAATCAATATGTACGAAATTATGAGGATGATGTGCTCACAAAATTTGTCTTGGTGTTTTGAAACATGTCCGCAGTCCCAAAGGGAAAATGACCTAGCACTTGCACACATGCTCGGATTATTGGCAGTAGTAAAGGGACCATAGATGGACATATTCCAGAAGTTCCAAGCTCATCATTATGACTAGAAAATATAGAAAAGGCTAAAATATGACCAAACTTCTCATGTGCTCGCTTTTCAAATCAAACTGAAATTTATGATAATAAAGAAGTTGTTAGGCTCAGCGTTGTGATATTGTTTGTTAGCAATTTTTTATAGATTGGCTAATGTTGTTCCATTTGATATATGGAAGACAACTTCATTTCCAATAACAAATAAGAATATAATCTTTGATAGTCAATTTGAAAGGACAAAAAGAAAGAATTTCACATCGATCTACTTACTTAGTGGCCTATATCCAAATAATTACACTAGAATTCATTCTTAGGTTTTATATTATTACATGTCCAACCAATTTGTCCAAGAATTAAACATATACATAGCTTGTCATCGAGGTTTGAGATCCAAGAATATTTACACTCCATTTGTAAAAAATTATGCAATCATAGTGTTCATTATACAATGTTACATTGTAGCTACACAATATTGTATTGATTGGGTCATATGATTGAACTTTGTCGCAGTTGTTTTGAAAATTCTATCCCTACTATTCTTGTCTCTCATTCTCTCATGTCCAAAATAAATTCATATATGAACCAATCTCTCTCTTAATCCATATTGTCTATATCACAAAGTTTGTAATAGATCAACTATGGATTGAATATGGAAAGAAACTACTCAATCTAATCCCAACAAGCCTAATAGAGAAAGATAGTTCAATGTGCACTACTTTGTTTTAGCGTTGGGTGATCTCCATGTTTTCCACTTGATACATACATCCATAAAATAAAAAGAAACCCCAAGTGTCGAAAGGAAAATCAAGACATGGTGTGATTAATATCTATTTTCTCCAATCTTAAGAAGTTGAAGCTTTGGAAATTGTATACACATTGTTTAGACATGTTGGTCCTTCATAATAAAAATATATATTTATTTTGCTTCATCAAAATATTTTTTGTTTCTGCAAGTTCAATAATAATAGTTTTGAAATCAAGATTCAAACTATGAACTTCACATGATGTCCTAAACATATGGTCATGCCTACTCAATGATTGCATCAATTGCTTTGTGCGATCTTGCATTGTTTGTGATAACTTGCATGATGTCTAAAGCATACTCACCATACAACCTAGTTTGGGCTTGGGGTATTTATTTTTTTGCACATTTTATGTATTGTGCATATACAAATGGTCAACATATGATTGCTTGTATTGTATCTGTCTCTGTATTGTGATGTGCCTCATAAATGGGTAATTATATGGGCTCATTTTACCTCCTAACATAGTCAAATCAACCATTCCCTTAGCTTGTTGTAATATTTTCTCATTATATTTATGCTTATAGAGTGAGTTGAGTTAGTTATGATGCCATGTGGTCTAATATGTGTTTAATGCAGATTATTGATGAATTTTGTGGTCAAAGTCAAGGATCCAATGGACAAATGGTAGCAATAACTCAAAGTGGACAAAGGAGAGGACTTATATGAGGGAATCACCCTCATTTATTACAACTCATTTCAAATTCCCCTACATTCAGCTCAGAGTACAAACAATCAAGTCATGCATTAGTAGGCAGCCGAGCAAGTGGAGGATAATTAATGATTATCTCGATTTTTGGGAGCCAAGCCTCCCTGATTTTGAGGAAGCCATTGGTAGATTCATTTATATAAGTAGAGAGGTCTAGGGCCTTACTAGGGTTGGAATTTTTGTTTGATTTTTGTTGTACTTTTTCTTATGTAAACTTTGCTCAACTTTGAGCTTATTATTTTGAGAGTTCCATGTAATCTTGTTATTGTTTTTGAAATAAAGATGGAATCCTTTTTGAGTTAGCACTCAGTTACCTCAGAGGGCTGAAGATCTTGGGTTAGGGCCCAATCCAAGAATCCAATCTCCTCTTTACTTGTACTTGCATTTTTTATTCAGTTTGTAGATTAGGTTATGTTGTGCCCTACAACAACCCCCCATTTCATATCATTAAAATTCCAAAAATATAATGTGAAATGGGTCCCTTTTTTAATTTTTGTTTTAAATTGGTATCAATTTAAGGTTCTATTTCACAAAGAGGCTTTTAAGTAAAACCATTCAAAAAACCCTGATATAAAACGATTTACTTTTGTCATTGCGATAAAGCGATCGCAAGATCGCATATCGCAATGACAAAGAAAATATAATGTAAGGGACATATTGATTTTCGCCGATGCGAAATCGCTATCGGATATCGGCAAAGCATAAAATGACACAAGTAATGATCTTTTCTACCATGCGATGGGAAATCGGCAATCGACAATCGGCGGTAACATCATAAGCGCACCTAAGCTTCTCCTCGTCCGATGCGATACGATATCGCTATCGGGAATCAGTGATTCACTATGCCCTCATCCTAAGCGGTACTACTAGTGATACCCGATGCGATGCGATACCAGATATCGGCGATCGGGGATTCCAAGCAAAATCCATGCATTAATTCAAACATTTCCCTGGTGCCCGATTTCAAAAAAGGTAAAACGCACATTTCTCAAGGTAATAGTCATAAAGGCAGTTTGATTTGCTTTATTCATAATTAAGGCCATATCCTTTGGAAAAGCCGCTCATCCGTGTTCAAACCGCCAAATAGCCCTCAACATCCTTCAAATAAATCATTTATCCATTAATCGAAGCAATTGTAATTAACAAGAAAAACAGGCTTGAATCCATCCACGTATTTGCTCCTAAGGCCACCTTAAGTCAATTAATTACTGTGAATGTGCCAAGATATATATGTACTTCATTCTGTTTGATTGATGATATTGTTGCATGTGTTGCGCTTATCTTTCACTCTGTGCATAATTCTTTCATGGAAACAGAAGAAAGAGAAATGGGAAGAACAAAGGACTAATATCAAAAAAAACATGCTTAGGACTCCCCAAGACCACTTGGCAGGGGATCTATAATTTGATTGAGGCCAAAGGGCCAATGGTGACCGAAGTGGAGATTTTATGCGACAATACCAGCAAGTCCGATGCCAATCTAAAACACTTGGTTGATTCTTTCCTACACAGAATAGCAGCCCGGGAGCAGGTTCTTCCTTACACAGATGTAGTAAGGTGGGCACTCCAAGAACTCCAAATTATTGATAGACTGTTTGAATCTACAGATGGGACGGTTTTCAGCTCATTTTGAGCCGAAGACCTACGACTAATGTATCACCTGCCACGAGAAGGACAAAAGTATAATGTTGCGTTTTTGGAGAAGTTTCGAGAAGAAAACGAGACCGAATCTGAGCCTATCCGAGACTGGAGACATAATCCAGCAAAACAAAAGCACGAGGCCTCGGGTAAGTACTCAGTTGACTCCCTGTGTTCACCTTACTGTTATGTTGGAGTTTTGATGTGTAGGCTATGGGGAATGCATGACTCTGCCAATATCACTATAGAAATGGTTCCCCTAATTGATGCAGCATGCAGTGGGGAAATCATGGACTGGGCGGATATATTGTCCGACAAGTTAGCCAAGGCCATTCTTGGCTTCAGGTCTGACTATCGGGTCACAGAAAGGGCTATCCCACCATTTTACTATAGTGCATATATTATGGATGTGTTGTGTTTTAATTCTGAATTTCCTGTACTGGGATGGAGGTGGACGTCGCAAGACCCCACACCCATTCACATATATCATCGAAAAATTTGGAAGACTAGTTATAAGCACCACATGTACCAAATCTACAACAGTTTTATGTTACCAATTCATTATTTAATTTTTAATAAGCCTGCCCCTAAAATGTCCGAACAAGCAGCTGTAGATTTGACTGCAGTAGCGAGTTGGTTTGGGGAGGAGAAATTCACTTATGTCAGAGTTTTTGGCAACCAGGCTAAACCACATGTGTTACCACTCTACATCCCTGATAAGTTACTTGCCAGGGAGGTAGCCTATCAAATCAGCACTAAAGGGGTTACCCAAACCCTAAAAAGGGCTAAAAAACATGTTTGGCCTTCTTTTCCACTGACAAATGGAATGTATACACTGCATGACATCAAGCATGCAAAGAAAGAAGCCGAAAAAATGAATTTTCTCACTCTGGCTACCCTGCCAAGGAGGCAGTACGATCCAAGAAAAATCACTTATAATGCGCTCGACCAGGCCAAATTGGCCAAGGTCAAGCACAAAGAAGATAAATTCGAAGACTTGTTCGTATCAACCGAATCATTACATCAAGTCAAGTCACTTGCCCGAAATGTTTATAACGATGAAGGACTAGTTGAGTTTAATAGAATCAGAGAACAGAGGTTGCAAACTCTGCCTCTAGACCTGTTAGCAACTGTGCCGACAGTCGCTAGGTCAAGCGAGTCTGAATAGCGACATAATACACCACCTCCTACTACATCAACACAGCAGGAGGAGACGCATAGCCAAAGGCAGGAGCCAACTCAGGAAAATGCACACCAACAAAAATAAACCCAAACAAAGAACCAAGAGGAGAGCAGCTCTAAAGGTAACCAAGATCCATTAGTTGACCCAAATTTGCTCCAACAATGGAATCGATTCAGTACAATCATTAATAAATTAGAGTGCTCAAAAGATGACGAGGGTTCAAAGGAAGGCGATACACAGGAAGCGACATCGAAACCGGTTTGAGGTGAAACCAGCGGCATACCCAAAACAAAAAGATCAGAGATAATTCCTAAAGATCCGACGGGGGAGATCATTTTGCAAATTGAAGAAATCCCCCCTTTAGATATATTTTACAGCCCCAAGCATAAAGTCGTCGTAAAGCGACAGAGGAAAACGAGGAGAACTGATCAATCTTCCCCACTCCCTGAATCAGCAGTAAAGGGCAATGTTGTATGGAAAGAGAAATTCAACCCCTCCGATGACTTAACCAGACTATCGCAGTTCGCTGGAGCATATTCGGCGGCGACTATTGATAAAGCAACGGAGGTGAGCAATTTGTTAAAAGCAAAGGATCAGGATATCTCTTCTCTACAGGTGAGATTATTAGAAGGAGCTAGTAGAGGCACTGGAGAAGTTAAGAATATCGACTGAGGGGACAATAAAAGAAAAAGACGAACAAATCGCTCAATTGACCACTCAAATTGAGCAAATGAAAAATCTCCCTAAGATAGATGAATTTAAAGCAGAAGTGCTTCAGCTAAATAAAGGATTGATTAATCAGGTTAAGTTGTTATGTCAACATCTCATACGAGCAGAACCATTGTGCGAATTGTTTGTTTCTATAAGCGAAAAGGTAGAAAAAGCAAGGGCCGACTTGGATCAGGCAGAAGAAACATTGACAGACTTTATAGAATGGCAGGATTTAGATGTAGGTCGGGTAGCCAATCTACCAAGGATTCTAGAATCACACAAAGAAATAATGTTCACAGGGTGGCAATCACAACTGATGAAAGCAAAAAGAGCGACTTCCAGATGCAAGACAATCAGTGGAAATTTAATTGAATTAGTAAATAATACATTGTATTTATCTAACACAATTTCCCAATGTACTCCAGGTCAATTAACAACAACAGATATATTGGAGCATTCATGCTATCCGGACTTGGAGAAAAGTGCAAGATTGATTGCTAGAGTCAACAGTATGACATGGGATGCATATTGGTTCTTTTTAATCAAACCATACAGCCAAAGAGCCATTTTGAAATGCCTAACTGATACTGTCGGTTATATTATACCTAACATCCAAGATGCTACCTTCACCGCCCAATTCAGTTCACGCCTCAACAAACCGCCAGAAGTAGAACCGATGCTCGCGATAAGTCAGCTAAGGTTTAAGGGCAAGCAACCTGAGGCATGACTCATTTCACCGACTGCCAGATCGCCCCTGAGAAGTAGACCAGATTTACTGATACCAATTTAGTAGGATTTTGTTTTATAGATCTTTTTAGTTTAGTAGTATTTAAAGACCCTTTCATGCATTTAGAAAGGG
>APFE030537884.1:1830-27412 GCA_000404065.3 Pinus taeda | reverse complement strand
ATACAAAGCAATCGGCCTCAAAGTTCAATACTTAAAGGTTTTTGGCGACTCTAAAATAATTGTTAAGCAGATAAGGAACACAATTCACTGTCTTTCGAACCATCTTAAACATTATCAATCGCTAATGCAAGAACTTACCTCCCATTTCCAAGCATTCAATATATCTTCCATTCCCAGGGCACAGAACTCCGCAGCCAATTTGCTGGCCAATGTCGCTTCCAAGCTGCTCCCTTCAGAGGACTTTAGTCCCGATAGGTTTCAATAGAATTACTTTTTAGGCGATCCATTCCAGATAATGTAACCAATTGGAGAGTGTTTAACAATGATGAAGACATCTTACAATTTCTGACCTCTGAAAAGTCCTATGACAATCAAATCTTTGAGGAAGATGAGCATGATACTCAAATGCAAGGTAAAGATGAAGAAAATTCGATCCCTAAGCACGTAGTAAAGCTTGAAGACCTTTATGATATTAAAGATAGGTTCAAACCTGTATCTAATACAAAACTTCAGAGCTCTACCTTAAGGTTTGAATTAATAAACCTTGGCACTCAACAAAACCCTCAAAATATTAACTTAGGATTGGGACTTTCTATAGAGGAAAAGGAAGCATTTATTAGTCTGTTATGAAAAAATAAACATGTGTTTGCTTGCAAATATGATGATCTAAAAACTTATGACACATCTATCATTCAGCACACTATTACAATGCTTCCCGAGCAGAGACCAATTCAACAGAAATTGAGAAAAATACACCCAAACTTAGAGAGTGAGATAAAATCTAAACTCAACAAACTCCTAAAAGCTAAGATTATTTTTCTCGTACGACACTTGAATTGGGTCTCCAATATGGTACTAGTCAGAA
This sequence comes from Pinus taeda, assembly GCA_000404065.3. Classification (NCBI taxonomy): domain Eukaryota; kingdom Viridiplantae; phylum Streptophyta; class Pinopsida; order Pinales; family Pinaceae; genus Pinus; species Pinus taeda. The sequence goes on along the minus strand of APFE030537884.1, from coordinate 26,547 downwards.
AAAAAATGGCGACAGAAGAATTTGTATTGATTTCAGGAATTTAAATAAGGCAAGTCTAAAAGATAATTTCCCATTACCCACTATGGAGCAGATACTCCAATCAGTGGCCGGTTCAGAATTAATGTCTTTCTTGGACGAATTTTCAGGGTATAATCAAATTTTGGTTCACCCTGATGACCAACTCAAGACCACCTTTAGAAAAAAATAGGGAACACATACTTATCAGAAGATGCCCTTCGGACTCATTAATGCAGGAGCCACTTTCCAGAGGGCAATGGATATCGCTTTCAAAGGGTTAATTAATAGAATAGTAGTTGTCTATTTAGACGACATTACTGTATTTTCAAGAGAAAGATCTAATCACTTGCAATATTTTAACCAAATCTTCCAACGCTGTAAGAAATACGGTATTTCTCTGAACCCTACGAAATCTTTTTTCGCCCTTGATCAAGGTAAGCTCCTAGGCTTTATTGTATCTAAAGATGGCATCTATATCGACCCAGACATGATTAGTGAAATTTCTGAAATCCCTTTTCCTCATAGTAAAAAATCTATGGAGTCATTCTTAGGCAAAATTAATTTTGTAAAAAGATTAATTCCAGATTTTTCTCAAATTATTTTACCACTCCAAAATATGATTAAGAAAAATTAAGTCTTCAAATGGGGAGTACCAGAGAAGGAAGCATTTGAACTAATCAATAAATCAATAATCAATGCCCCAGCTCTAAATACCCCAAATTTTTCTAATCATTTTACATTGTACACCATTGCATCTGATTCTTCTTACACCGCAGTACTCACGCAGATCAATGATCACAATTTGGAAGGACCAATTTCATTCTATAGCTCAAATCTTCAAGGTGCAGAATTGAACTATTTTGAAGTAGAAAAACAAGCCTTTGTTGTGTATAAAGCGGTTAAACATTACAGACCATTCCTGCTGAAAGCTCATACAAAGGTTATAGTCCCTTTCTCCTCAGTTAGACAACTGTTAATCCAGAAAGAACTAGGAGAAAAAAGGGAAAATTGGGTAACAGCGCTTCAGGAATACGATATAGAAATAAAGCCGGCAAAGATTGTTAAAGATCAAGGTTTTTGCAGGTTATTGGCAGGCGCATCCAACATCCCAGAATCAAGCGATACTGATCAACCTGAAATCATCAGTCAGGTAAGTGCCACCGATTCTGAATCACAGTACGCTAATTTAATATTTTACCTAAAAAATGGATATGCACCTCCCAACTTGTCCTACAAAAACAAAAGGGCCATAAGATTGAAAGCAAAGAATTTTACCATTATTGATGATGTTCTGTTTAAACAAAATTATGATTCTGTTTTACTAAGATGCCTTAAGAAACAGGAAGCACAAAAGGTCTCGCAGGAATTGCACGATGGACCAGCTGGAGGCCACTTCGGAGCTGATACAATAGCTCACAAAGTCATCCATGCTTGATATTACTGGCCCACTTTGTTTAGAGATGCTCATGAGCATGTAAGGAAATGCCCATGTTGTCAAAATGTGAGTGGAAGACAAAAGAAATCAGCCCTTCCTCTGCAATCGGTTAACATTGAACAACCATTTGAGCAATGGGGATTGGACATTATTGGAGAAATTACTCCTAATTCTTCCAAACAACACAAGTATATCCTTACTGCTACCGATTACTTCACCAAGTGGGTTGAAGCAATTCCGCTAAAGACAACAAACTCTGAAGCCATTATTGAATTCATAGATCAATTCATCATTACCAGGTTTGGTGTCCCAAACGCTCTTGTTTTTTATAACGCATCATATTTTTCAGGCAATGCTATGTTTGATTTCGCTATCAAAAGAGGTTTCAAACTCAAATATTTAGCTAACTATTATCGTCAAAGTAATGGTTTAGCAGAATCTACAAACAAAAACCTTATTAAAATTATCAAGCGAACTATCGAACAGAATCATAAGACTTGGCACAAATCTTTAATATTTGCACTATGGGCTGATAGGATAACTCAAAAAGCTTCTATAGGTTCTTCCCCATTTAAACTTGTCTATGGAAAAGAAGCTGTACTGCCAACAAATTTGATTCTTCCTTCTCTAGCTCTAGTTCAATTTATTGAAGAAACTCCTTCTTCTTCTTTACAACTTAGGCATGACCAAATCTTGAAATTAGAAGAAGAAAGAGAAAAAGCCAAAATTACCCATGCGAAACATCAACAGATCATCAAAACATCATTTGATTCAATCTCGTCTAGTTCCAAGCAATTCCAAGTTGGAGATTTAGTCCTGAAATGGGACAAAGCCCATGAAGATAAAGGCAAACACACCAAATTCCTGAAAATGTGGCTTGGACCGTTTCAGATCTGCGAAAAGGTAGGCCATTTGACCTTTATTGTACAAGATTTATCAGGGTTAAGAGATTCTCTCCCTGTTAATGGCCTAGTCTTAAAGAAATGTTTCAACTGAGGAGGTAACCCCTTCTCCTTTTAGATAGCATTTTTATAGTTTGTAGAAAAACTAGAAAATAAAACTGTAAGGCATTTTCTATTTGACATTTGTTGTATTTGAAGAGTTTCTCAGAAACAAGCAATGAGATATTTACTTTTAAAAATAATTAGAAGTATTAAACAAAAGGAATAATTTCCAGGAAATTAGTTATAATTGCATTCTAAGGTTACAATACGATCCTAGTGAACTCCTCTTAAAGTATAAATCTTGTAAATCTTTTTAGATTTTTTAAAATTGGTTATAAAATGGTTATCAATATTAAAATAGAAACTAGTTCAAATTCAACATCTCAAACTCTTACCTTGTCATCCATCCTACCTTAAGGAGGAAAATTGTCTATCCCATTTTACATAAGTTCATGATTATTCAGGATGCAATTCCAAGAATGCTAGATATAAAGTTAAGAGGTCTTATCACAAGCCTACTTACCATGATCATAGGAAAATAGTTTGGCCGACATTACCAATACTGCATACCAAAACAGGGTAATGGCTTCAATTGTAACACAAGGGGTCTCATCACGAGCCAGTTTGTTCGGTTAGATTACTACGAGTGAATGGCATTATCAATCAACTGGCCACCACACCAGGGCAATGACTTTTTATCTTATAAAAGAACAGAAAAAGAAAATCAAAACAAATGTGAAAAAACATAATTTTTAATTCATTCTGTTAATCATGCTCTTAAGTGAACACGATAATAGACAATGATATGGTTGAAAGGTATCCCTGCCGAGACTATGGACGTTTGCTGGCAGCAGAGGCTCTACCTATGACAAATGAGTTAATTTTAATAGTTGGATTGGAATAGTCTCCTATTTTATCAATATCAACCAATAAATGCCAATTTGAAAATCTAGAATGTATCTATTTTCACCAAGGGAGGAAATTAGCGAAGAAAGTTTTGTTTCCTTAAATTGCAACGATATCTAGCTATATTAGAAATTTCCCTTTTGAATAAAATTTCTATTATAAAAAAGTTTAAGTATTTCTATACTATACAAAGATAACTGCTTCTCCCAGTGAATCACCAATTGTTGTGCCCTACAACAAACCCCCATTTCATATCATTAAAATTCCAAAAATATAATGTGAAATGGGTCCCTTTTTAATTTTTGTTTTAAATTGGTATCAATTTAAGGTTCTATTTCGCAAAGAGGCTTTTTAATAAAACCATTCAAAAAACCCTGATATAAAACGATTTACTTTTGTCATTGCGATAAAGCGATCGCAAGATCGCATATCGCAATGACAAAGAAAATATAATGTAAGGGACATATTGATTTTCGCCAATGCGAAATCGCTATCGGATATCAGCAAAGCATAAAATGACACAAGTAATGATCTTTGTTACCATGCGATGTGAAATCGGCAATCGGCGATAACATCATAAGCGCACCTAATCTTCTCCTCATCCGATGCAATGCGATATCGCTATCAGCAATCGGTGATTCACCATGCCCTCATCCTAAGCGGTACTACCAGCGATACCCGATGCGATGCGATATCGGATATCGGCAATCAGGGATTCCAAGCAAAATCCATGCATTAATTCAAACATTTCCCCGATGCCCGATTTCACAAAAGGTAAAACACACATTTCTCAAGGTAACAGTCATAAAGGCAGTTTGATTTGATTTATTCGTAATTAAGGCCATATCCTTTGGAAAAGTCGCTCATCCGTGTTCAAACCGCCAAATAGCCCTCAACATGCTTCAAATAAATCATTTATCCCTTAATCGAAGCAATTGTAATTAATAAGAAAAACAGGCTTGAATCCATCCACGTATTTGCTCCTAAGGCCACCTTAAGTCGATTAATTAATGTGAATGTGCGAAGATATATATGTACTTCATTCTGTTTGATTGATGATATTGTTGCATGTGTTGTGCTTATCTTTCTCTCTACGCAGAATTCTTTCACGGAAACAGAAGAAAGGGAAATGGGAAAGAAATCCAAGAAGACTACAATGCCTACTGCTCCGCCAGCTGCAGGGCTAACTGTCGCTGATCCAACTGGAAAGAACAAAGGACTAATATCATACACAACATGCTTAGGACTCCCCAAGACCACTTGGCAGGGGATATATAATTTGATTGATGCCGAAGGGCCAATGGTGACCGAAGTGGAGATTTTATGCGACAATACCAGCAAGTCCGATGCCAATCTAAAAGACTTGGCTGATTCTTTCCTACACAGAATAGCAGCCCGGGAGCAGGTTCTTCCTTACACAGATGTAGTAAGGTGGGCACTCCAAGAACTCCAAATTATTGATAGACTGTTTGAATCTACAGATGGGACGGTTTTTGGCTCGTTTCGAGACGAAGACCTACGGCTAATGTATCACCTTCCACGAGAAGGAAAAAAGTATAATGCTGCATTTTTGGAGAAGTTTCGAGAAGAAAACGAGACTGAATCTGAGCCTATCTGAGACTGGAGACATAATCCAGCAAAACACAAGCACGAGACCTCGGGTAAGTACTCAGTTGACTCCCTTTGTTCACCTTACTGTTATGCTGGAGTTTTGATGTGTAGGCTATGGGGAATGCATGACTCCGCCAATATCACCATAGAAATGGTTCCCCTAATTGAAGCAGAATGCAGTGGGGAAATCATGGACTGGGCGGATATATTGTCCGACATGTTAGCCAAGGCCATTCTTGACTTCAGGTCTGACTATCGGGTCACAGAAAGGGCTATTCCACCATTTTACTATAGTGCATATATTATGGATGTGTTGTGTTTTAATTCTGAATTTCCTGTACTAGGATGGAGTTGGACGTCGCAAGACCCCACACCCATTCACATATATCATCGAAAACTTTGGAAGACTAGTTATAAGCACCACATGTACCAAATCTACAACGGTTTTATGTTACCAATTCATTATTTAATTTTTAATAAGCCTGCCCCTAAAATGTCCGAGCAAGCAACTGTAGATTTGACTGCAGTAGCGAGTTGGTTTGGGGAGGAGAAATTCACTTATGTCATAGTTTTTGGCAGCCAGGCTAAACCACATGTGTTACCACTCTACATCCCTGATAAGTTACTTGCCAGGGAGGTAGCTTCTCAAATCAGCGCTGAAGGGGTTACCCAAACCCTAAAAAGGGCTAAAAAACATGTTTGGCCTTCTTTTCCACTGAGAATTGGAATGTATACACTGCATGACATCAATCATGCAAAGAAAGAAGCTGAAAAAATGAATTTTCTCACTCTGGCTACCCTACCAAGGAGGCAGTACGATCCAAGAAAAATCGCTTATAATGCGCTCGACCAGGCCAAATTGGCCAAGGTCGAGCACAAAGAAGATAAATTCGAAGACTTGTTCGTATCAGCCGAATCATTATATCAAGTCAAGTCACTTGCCCGAAAGGTTTATGACGATGAAGGACTAGGTGAGTTTAACAGAATCAGAGAACAGAGGTTGCAAACTCTGCCTCTAGACCTGTTAGCAACTGTGCCGATAGCCGCTAGGTCAAGCGAGTCTGAATAGCAACATAATACACCACCTCCTACTACATCAACACAGCAGGAGGAGACACATAGCCAAAGGCAGGAGCTAACTCAGGAAAATGCACACCAACAAAAAGAAACCCAAACAGAGAACCAAGAGGAGAGCAGCTCTAGAGGTAACTAGGATCCATTAGTTGACCCGAATTTGCTCCAACAATGGAATCAATTCAGTACAATCATTAATAACTTAGAGTGCTCAAAATATGACGAGGGTTCAAAGGAAGGCGATACACAGGAAGCGACATCGAAACCGGTTTCAGGTGAAACCAGTGGCATACCCAAAACAAAAAGATCAGAGATAATTCCTAAAGATCCGACGGGGGAGATCGTTTTGCAAATTGAAGAAATCCCCCCTTTAGATATATTTTATAGCCCCAAGCATAAAGCCGTCGTAAAGCGACAGAGGAAAAGGAGGAGAACTGATCAATCTTCCCCACTCCCTAAATCAGCAGTAAAGGGAAATTTTGTATGGAAAGAGAAATTGAACCCCTCTGATGACTTAACCAGACTATCGCAGTTCGCCGGAGCATATTCGGCAGTGACTATTGATAAAGCAACGGAGGTGAGCAATTTGTTAAAAGCAAAGGATCAGGATATCTCTTCTCTACAGGCGAGATTATTAGAAGGAGCTAGCAGAGGCACTGGAGCAGTTAAGAATATCGACTGAGGGGGCAATAAAAGAAAAAGATGAACAAATCGCTCAATTGACCACTCAAATTGAGCAAATGAAAAATCTCCCTAAGATAGATGAATTTAAAGCAGAAGCATTCCATCTAAATAAAGGATTGATTAATCAGGTTAAGCTGTTATGTCAACATCTCATACGAGCAGAACCATTGTGCGAATTTTCTGCGTCTATAAGCGAAAATGTAGAAAAATCAACGGCCGACTTGGATCAGGCAGAAGAAACATTGACAAACTTTATAGAATGGCAGGATTCAGATGTAGGTCGGGCAGCCAATCTACCAAGGATTCTAGAATTGCACAAGGAAATATTGTTCATAGAGTCGCAATCACAACTGATGAAAGCAGAAAGAGCGACTTCCAGATGCAGGACAATCAGTGGAAATTTAATTGAATTAGTGAATAATACATTGTACTTATCTAACACAATTTCCCAATGTACTCCAGGTCAATTAACAACAGCAAATATATTGGAGCATTCATGCTATCTGGACTTGGAGAAAAGCGCAAGATTGATCGCTGGAGTCAACAGTCTGACATGGGATGCATATTGGTTCTTTTTAATCAAACCATACAGCCAAAGAGCCATTTTGAAGTGCCTAACCGATATTGTCGGTTATATGATACCTGACATCCAAGATGCCACCTTCGCCGCCCAATTCAGTTCACGCCTCAACAAACCGCCAGAAGTAGAACCGATGCTCGCGATAAGTCAACTAAGGTTTAAGGGCAAGCAACCTGAGGCATGACTCATTTCACCAACTGCCAGATCGCCCCTAAGAAGTAGACCAGATTTACTGATACCAATTGAGTAGGATTTTGTTTTATAGATCTTTTTAGTTTAGTAGTATTTAAAGACCCTTTCATGCATTTAGAAAGGGTCGTAAAAGTTTTGTATATGACATAAACCCTGAAGCTACACTATTGTACTTCAGGGATATTATTTTATGAAACTTGACCAATTATTCCGAATTTGATGAGGAAGGCTTTTATGCAAGTGTGCACTATTGTCATTGTTTAAAAGAATTTCTGTGTTGAAGAAGGAATTTTGAATAGTGATTGATATTTCTGATCGACCTACAGCTCACATGGTACTATTATCTGTGTCTTTATTCTTTTTCGTTATATGAATTGTTATTGAAAATCGCTCTTGCTATTATCGCTTATATATATGTGTTTTTTTCATAGCATTCTTTATGCATTCCACTATTGGTTGTCTATCGTAGGCTCTTCTTTCAGACGTATATATGTATCGATGATATGAACAGTGAATGTAGTAATCTGTATGCATCTCTTCATTGTGACTATTCATGTGAAGCAATTTTTGAATGATTGAACATCCTTTATTTATTTCGCAGAGTCATCTATATGCCTGATAAATAGATAAATATTATTTAACGCTACATTATGAATTAATAAGTTTTTCCTGGGATTAGTATTAGTTTCCCTACTTTTGTCAATAGAATAAGTCATTCGCCTATCATTCAAGCAATTTATTCATCACCCATCCATCCCTTTTATTTCATTATCCGGAAACTGGTCCCGTTATCTCCAGTCAGAGCCACCATTCCAAACGGAAGAGGAGCTGTACTAAGGTCTGGACCGGCTGGTTATCCCCGATGTTGTGGCAATGATTTCCGAGGCCTCAACAGGTTAATGTTGGATTAATTTCTTTTAAGGTCAAGAATGTGTTGTTTTTTATGATTAAATAGTTTGCTTCCATTTGTGCTTTCTGTAGCAGGTTAAGCAGTGATAAAGAAAAGATCGAAAAGGCTAGAAAAAAGTCCTTGGCCTCTCTTCCTCGCTTTGGGATCATGATTTGAGGCAGAGACCCTCTTGCTACCCCAAAAACACAGATTTTTCTCATTCATATGATTTCTAGTTGTTGCAGCTTCTTATTTGGTTCATAGTCTAGTTTAGCTTTGCTTCAAAACTTATTCAACATGCTCATTTCATTATTTTCAATATTCTTATTTCATGCCTTATTTTCCTACAATGGTTATCAACATTTCGTTCCATAGATCATAGTTTACTTGATGCAAAAACTCTATCTTTTAGATAGATTTGTTTCCTTGCTTGCTTAATCTCATTGGTTGATAGTTGTTAGGACTCCACTATGTATCATTTTTGTTATATATTTTTACACCACTTTACCCTTATAACTATGGTTAAAAAGAATCCCATTATCATTTTCATCCACTTTATCCCAAGGTATACAAAAACCTCTTCTTTATTATATGTTTAATCTGTCTTACATTTAATCCCATAATACTCTTATATTTTATCATTCATTGAAGTGTATCGTTTCTAACATAAGTCCAAAAGATCGCAGATAAGTATATGCGGTCGTTGCTGAAACAGCTGACTCAGTTGCTGAAACAGCCGTCAAGCACACAAATTCCGTCAGGCGTAATTTGCGATTCTGGAGGAGCTTTTTGTGGAATAGTAGCAGCAGTATGAAGACACGATTATCTGTATCACCCTAAAGATAGCATTCTTGTTGTCTTTGTTGTAACAGTATCTTTTTATGAAGAATAGAATAGCCCTGTTTTGGGAAAAAGAACAGATTTGAGATAATATGGATTCACTCTCATGTAAATTGTAAATGATGTCTCCTCTTTAAAAACAGGAGACATCATCATTAGAAGGGGTCGGTTGTTGTAAGCTAAGAGAAGGATGTGGTGTGAGAACTGGAGCCAGTCTCCGTCTGTAATGTATCAGTTACTTTAACAGATGAATAAATTCTTCTTTTGAGCATGCCAATTTAGTTCTTTCCCCCGGGGAATCTTGTGAGAGGGAAAGGGCCCGCCTTCCTCACAAGATTCACCCTTGATTCCTGTAAATTGTTTAACTCTTTGTGTGTCTTGCATTTTACTTTAATTCTGTTGTTGGATACTAGTTACACATCTTGGTAATACTCTGTTTCTTTAGCACTGTATGTATTGAATGCATCTACTCTGAAGTTGAGAAGCCTGTTCTATTGATTGTATGAATGAATGATGTTGGGAAGCAGGTGCTGAAGATTCCTGTATAAAGGAATAGCGTCCTGCTCCCATTAATTATCTTCCTTTGTCTGCAGTGTGATTAGAAGCAAGAGAACAAGTGCTGAAGGTTCCTGTTCATGGGAATAGGGTCTTGCTCTCTTGAAGTTACCTTTCTTACAGTGTGATTAAGTGTCAGGCATCAGGTGTTGAAGTTCCTCACTAAGGAATAGGGTCCTATTCCTACTGTGGTTGATTGATTTCTTTCTTTGCAGATTAATCTTCCTTTGCTTGGGTTCTAACTGCAGTAGAGAAATTATTTCTGCTATAACCAAATTAACTTCAGCTTTGATTAAGTAGAATGTGAATCAGTAGATTGGTGAGATTAATAATTGTGTGTTCTTCTTTTACTACAACCTTGTTTCTGCTTTTGAAATTGAGCATATCCAGTGCGTGATTATCTTTGAAATAAAAAAACTTCCTCGGGTTGACAATTTATGTGGAGCTTGAATTGTGAAAACAATTAAAGCGACCAACATTTTGGCACCGTTGCCGGGGAAGGTAATTATAGATTTCAAAAGCATTAATCTTTTCATTCTAAATGTGCAGATTGTATGAGAGGACGTGGAAACCAGAAGAAAACTAACCCCACAGGTGGCAAAGGCAAAGGCTGGGGAGGACGAAAAACTTTTATTGACGAGATTGTATCAAAGGCTGAATCATCACAGAGATTAAGTTCTCGAAAATCAAAACTTCAGCACTCACCCCAGTCAGATTACAAAACAGAGGAAGTCGTGGGTCCTGAAAATATAGAAGAACCAGCAGTCAGTGCTGGGGAGTCAGAGGAAAGTGTTAGTAGATCAGCAGAATACATTGAGGAAATAGTAGAAAACGTTGGACGACCGGTAGAAGACGTCGAAGAGCTAATAGAAGATATTAATGATTGAGCAAGTGCAGTAGGAGAGCCAACAATGGAAGGAAACGATAATGGTCTCTTTGGTGGAGGACATGCAGATCCTGCAGAACAAAGAAGGGATGAAAATTCCCTCTCTACTTTGGGATTCCCTATCAGTGATCTCCCTCTAGGAACAATGAAAAATATTCCATTGTCTGCTTTACCTAACTTTCATGGTTTATCCTCTGAGGATCCGGATGAATTTCTTTTTGAATTTGATATATTATGCAGAAGTTATGACTATGTTACTAATGCTCAAAAGTTGAAACTGTTTCCAGCCACCTTAAAAGGGAATGCTTTAAGATGGTTCATGAGCCTTGGAAGTTAGGTAATCACAACATGGGAGCAGATGAAACAAAAAATTATGCTTAAATATCAAGACTACTGCCGGACGAAAGAAAAGAAGGATGAACTCTTCAATATGGCACAAAAGCCGGATGAGAGTCTGGAGGACTATATAGAAAGGTTGCAGTACAACACACAGAGATCTGATAACTTGCTAAGAGGTGCTCTAGAGGAGCTGCAAGAAACAGAACAAGAGATTCCACCTATTCAAGAGTGCACAAATCAGCCAATGGAGGAGCAACAAGAGCTGAAATAGGTAATTTACTTGAAGAATTTAAAACTGAGATGTTAAGCTCTTTTGCTTCACAAATTGACACTTTGCAGGTTAAGAAGAAGCAGGTTGAAGCAGAGGCAACTCTGGCTGTCTTTTGCCCGAAGTGCAGAGACAAACATCCACTAAGGGAATGCCCAATGGATAAAATACCGATCTGCACCATTTGTGAGAAAGATCATGAGACACAACAATGCCCATCTCTGCCAGGAATAAAAGTAGCATTGCAGCCAATGGAGGAAGAAGCTGAAGCAGTTTATCTGCTAACTCAAAGAAGACAATGGCAACCAAAAGGACAAGGTATGAACTCTAGTATGCCATTTAATCGTTGGAACAATTATTCTACTTTTGGCCAAACAAATTACCCTCCCTTCAACCAAATGCAATACCCACCCTTCAATCAAATGAATTTCCCACCCATGCAGCAAATGCAAAACCCTCCCTTTGTTGATCCTTCAATGTGGACTCCTTGGCATCCACAGCAACCATCTTCTTTCAACCCTTGGAATTCAAATTGGAGAAGCCAACAACTCCCGTATCCAAATCAATTGCCTCAATTCCAACAACCACTCCCTCTGCCATCAAATGCTCAACCAAACAACCAAATGAGACCCCAGCTACCTGTGCAACCAAATCCTAACCCCAATAATAAAGTTGTGCAAGTTATTGATATTCAGAATCAGTCTATATTTCCTACTATGCAATGTAATGATATTCATTTGAGATTTGGAAAAACAGTAGAACCTATTATTGATGACATAACTCCTTCTGATTCGGATAAAAACAAAACTGAGAAACATAAAGAAGCACAACCACCTCCTAACAAGAATGTTGAAATAACAGAACCACCATTCCCTGAGCGTCTAGTTTTAACCAGAACAGCTGAAACACCTGCTTTTAACTTTCTAGGGGAATTGCAAAATTTGTATATTAAAATTCCACTTTTACAAGCATTAAAAGATGTACCAATTTATGCCAGAACATTAAGGGATATTTGTGTTAAGAAACCTGGTAGGAAAACCAAGGACCTCCTTACAGTACATGTGATGGGAGACTTGTCTGCATTAATGTCCGGAAAAGCCCTTCCTGTGAAATATGGTGATCCCGGCCATCCTACTGTCACAGTTCAGATTGGCAAAACAATGATTCCCTGAGTTCTGGTAGACTTAGGTGTTGCAATTAATATAATGACTCTTGAAACTTCACAATTGCTACAGCTGAATAACACAATCAGAGATACACCCACCATTTTAGAGTTGGCTGATCATTCTACAATTAAACCTAAAGGAGTCGTTGAGGATCTACTTATTTCAGTTGAATCCTGGAAATACCCAGCTGATTTCGTTGTATTGCAAACGAAAACAAAGCTGGGGGGACACCCCTTAATTCTAGGAAGGCCATGGTTGGCCACAGCTGATGCTTTTATTAGTTGTAGATATGGCTCAATGACGATTTCTAATGGTTATGAAACAAAGAAGCTTACTCTTTATCGCCATGCCACACCAGTAGTTAATAATGAAGATTCTATATGGATGGATTATGATGATAATGCTGTTCAGCCTATTTTAACCATTGGGCAAACTTTAACTCTTAAAGACAATACAGAGGATGAGATACTTAATAATTTTATTTGTGAACCTTCTTCTGTCATTGCTGAAACACACAATCAATTAACTGCAATTTTTGAAACTGATGTGCAAGGAAAGATTGAATCTGAAGATTCATCTCAGACTTTAACCACAAGCTCATCTAAAAGTGTAACAGTTGAAATTGAACCCGGCAAGACATTAAACATAAATCCTGACTTAACAGATGCTGAAACACAGCAATTAATGAAGTTATTGCATAAATATAAGGAGGCATTTGCATGGGATTACACGGATATGAAAGGTATTTCTTCTGAATTATGTACTCATCGAATTTACATTAAAGAAGGATGCCGACCTGTTTGTCAACCCCAAAGACGAATGAACCCTAATTTACGAGAAATCGTTAAGGAAGAACTTAAAAAATTGCTTAATGCAGGATTTATTTACCACATATCTGACAGTGAATGGGTTTCCCCATTAGTAATTGTCCCTAAGAAAAACGGGAAATGGAGAGTATGTGTTGACTATAGAGCTTTAAACAAAGCTACTCAAAAGGACCACTTTCCTTTACCCTTCATTGATCAAGTATTGGACAATCTGGCAGGGAAGAAGTTCTTTTCTTTTTTGGATGGATTCAGTGGGTATAATCAGACAAGAATTGCACCCCAAGACCAAGACAAGACCACTTTCACCAGCCCCTGGGGAACTTTTGCCTATAGAGTTCTTCCATTCGGGCTATGTAATGCACCAAAAACTTTTGAAAGGGCTGTTATAGGAATTTTTTCTGATATACTGAATGATTCTATGGAAATATTTATGGATGATTTTACTCCTTATGGTGTGTCTTTTGAATATGCACTACAAAACCTTGAGAAAGTACTTAAAAGATGTATACAAGCTCACCTCTCTCTAAGTACTGAAAAATGCCATATGATGATGAGCAAAGGAATAGTGCTTGGAAATTTTATTTCATCTCAAGGTATTCAGGTAGATCCATCTAAAATATTGGTCATTCTGAATCTTTCTGTTCCTAAAACTCAAACTGATGTGAGAAGCTTTCTAGGGCATGCTGGATACTACAGAAGATTTATTAAAGATTTCTCTAAAATAGCTTCTCCATTATTTGTCTTGCTTATGAAAAATGTTGAATTTAAGTGGACTAATTCTTGTCAGAAAGCTTTTGAAGAACTCAAGCATCAGTTGTCTACTGCTCCTATTTTGAGGGGGCCTAATTGGAATCTTCCCTTCGACATATCTTCTGATGCTTCAGACATTGCAATTGGAGCTGTTTTGGGGCAAGAGGAAAATCACCTCCCTTATGCCATATACTTCATCAGTAAGAATATGACCCCTACCGAGCTTAATTATACAGTTACCGAGAAAGAATTCCTTGCATTAATCTATGCCATTAATAAATTCCGACACTATATCACTGTTTATTCTACTTTTGTGCACACTGATCATTCAACTATTAAATATTTAATGAACAAATCTGTCGCAAATGCTAGAGTTACCAGATGGCTATTATTATTGCAGGAATTTGACATCACAATTGTAGATCGGCCTGGTAAAGAAAATGTGGTGGCTGATTTCCTTTCACTGTTAAAAACTGACAATGATATTCCAGTAGATGATTCTTTTCCTGATGAGTATTTGTTTGCAGTTTCTGCTCACTCTCCATGGTATGCAGATATTGCTAACTATTTGGTTGCAGGAAAATTACCATCACACCTGTCATACAGAGAAAAGAGAAGAAATTTTCAACAAAGTGCTAGGTACAGCTGGATAAATGGGTGTCTTTTCTATACTGGGCTTGACCAGGAGATCCGAAGGTGCATAAGAGAAGATGAAGTGTATGACATATTGAAAGCTTGTCATGATCGCCCTTGTGGAGGGCATTTCGCTGACAAGAGAACAGCACACAAAATTCTGAGGATGGGTTACTATTGGCCCTCATTATTTAAAGATGCAAAGAAATATGTAAGGGCTTATGACAGCTGCCAGAGAATGGGTCAACCCAATCATAGAGATCAAATGCCATTAAACCCCCAGGTAGTTTCTGAACCATTTGAAAGATGGGCCTTGGATTTCATAGGATCCATTAACCCTCCATCCAATCAAAGAACCTATATATTGGTCTGTACAGACTACATGACAAAATGGGTGGAGGCCAAAGCACTTATTAGAGCCAATGAAGAGGCTGTCCTAGCTTTCTTATTTGAAGAAATCTTCACTAGATTTGGAATTCCTAGAGAGCTAGTTGCTGATGGAGGACCTCCATTCAATTCTCATGGTTTTAAATCTACCCTTCACAAATATCATATTCAAAATAGAATGAATACACCATACCACCCCCAGGCCAATGGGCAGGTGGAAAGTACAAACAAAGTTTTAGAAGCCATTCTAACTAAGACAGTGAAGGACAACCGGAAGGATTGGTCCCAAAGGCTCCCTAAGGCATTATGGGCTTACAGAACTACTTGGAGAAACACTACAGGTTTTTCTCCTTATGAATTGGTTTATGGTAAAAATGTTGTTTTTCCTGTGGAATTTGGGATTAAAACTTTAAGAACTGCTTTAGCTGTTAATCTTGATTTGACTGATGTACAGACAGCTAGGTTGCAGCAGCTTTTTGAGTTGGATGAAAAAAGATTAGATGCCATCCATCAAACAAACATGATACGGCAACAAAGGATGAAGTGGCATGAAAAAATTATCAAACACAAGCAGTTCCAAAAAGGTAATCGGGCCTTGTTGTATGACTCTCGATTTGAAAATTTTTAGGGTAAGCTTCGTACACGCTGGCTTGGACCATATGAAGTAGATGTTGTTTTTCCAAATGGAATGGTAAAACTTTTAACAATTGATGATGCTAAAACACCTCTACTAGTCAATGGCCATAGGCTCCGTTTATATCAGCGCCCTGTTTCTAAAGAAGATTTCAAGACTGCTTGCATGACTGATATTCATTATCTTTTTCTACGGGAGTCTTCTGCTCCTCACAACATTTAATTTTCTGCACTATATTTTAATAATAGATTAGATTTACTACTAATAATCCCTGTCAAGGATTGGCATATTACAATTGAATCTTGCAGACCCTGGAAAAAGCTCATTAAGGAGGACAGATTCATCAAGAGAAGATCTGAAGCTTCAAACACAGAAGCTATTTCCATCACTTTACCCCATTTCCCTAGCAATATCCCTTCATACCCATTTCTACATTACTTCCATTATTCCATTATTCCCACTCCTACCATCCCTGAAATATTTTCCTTCAGTCAGCGTTTCCCATTCCCTACTGCTAAAATTATCCCCTATCAAACATCTTCTCCATTGGTTACGGACCTAAGTCATTTATACCATTTCTCTAATTTTTCCCGTTGCTGAAACACCTGTTTCAGCAACGTATCGTTCATTTTTTTCCCAATTTCTAAAACACCAGTTTCAGCAACCTGTTATCATTAAAACATTATTTCTCTTCGCTGATATATAAGCTTTTTGGTTCTCCACGATTATACTTCGGATCCTTTCGGTGAAAAATTATTCAGCACTGACCAGATCCAATTACATTCCTGTCTAAACCCCAGAGAGATTAACAGATTCTTCCATGCACATTAAAGCTATTTTTGAAGCAATTGACACTTCGAATTATTAAAAGGTAAAAATGTAAGGTATGAGGTTTTAATGTAATTCAGTTAAAGTATATTAAAGAGAGGATTTCATCCATAATGATTACAGATCTTCACACGCCCAATCATTATTACACCGTACATAGGGGGGGGGAATTCCAAAAATTGAACAATCATTTCGTATTAACCAAGCTTCCGTCCCTTGTCATATCCATTTCCGCCGTCGTTTAAACCTTGCAGCCTCTGTTGCAGAAACTAGCGCGATTTGGGTCTGTGTTTACTGTGTTCAGAGCCTCTGTGTATAACTCAAAGCGATAGCCATGGGAGGGTCGGCCGTCAGACATGAGCCCGGCTCCGTAAACCTTCTCCAATTGTTTCCCGAAGTATATCAGATTTTCCAACAAGCGGGATGGACTGTATATTTTGAAAGATTGGGTGAATTTGACCAGGAACAAGTCTTAGAGGAGGACATAGTTCAGGTGTCAGGGTTGCCAGCTACTAGGATTCGCTGGTTCAGCAGAAAGAAGGTTATCCTTAATGCGCAGCAAGAATTTCTTCGTCCAGATGAGCGAGTGGAACCCAGAGGCCGCGGGGTTAGTCTGCACTCACTTCCTCAACCATGGCCATCAGTGGCAGAATTCATCAAACATTACTTAACATGTGAGGGGCGCTACCAGGTAGTGTACAATCACGATTTTGTTTTGATGAATCATTTGAGAAACGCACGACTGATTAATATCCCCTATTATCTGCTTGGTTGTATTAAAAACATGTCCTATTATTGTAGACGCTCTAAATTCCCAATGCTATCCCTCACCCACCACCGTTTATGCCAGCTGTTGATACAGAGGGGTCTTGCTCAGCAAAACCCCCCTCTGCATGCCACACTTCCTGACCCCCAGCTGTCTGAAATTCCCCCGCAGGCTCAAACGCCTCAACAACCCGAAAGTCCTCACGATACTCCCGAAATTCCCTATGAAGGACAGCAGGACGATACCCCACATTCCCCAGCCGACCCAATTTCGAAATCGCCCCACTTAACAGAGTCAACTGTCCCCACCATTTCCGTCCCTAGTGATGACTCTCTAACACCCCCGTCCCCACCCATTCGTAAAAAGAAGAAAACCCCAACAGTCTCAGTCTCGAGACGACGGACAAGGGCTAGGTTTCAAGTCCTTACTTCTTCTGAAAGCCCTTCCCCCAGAAAAGAACCCTCCCCTTCAAAGAAAAGGAAAGGCAGCGATTTTGCTGCCTTCTTCCCAAAAAGAAAAAAGAAAATAACTGTCGAGACAGAAACTATTCCCATTTCCCCTGACCCCGCCACTATTCTGTTAAAGCCCCTATCCCCATCTCAAATCCCCCAACCCGTCTCATCCGGAGGTACTGCCACACAAGAACCAGTGCCCCGGGATAATACGACATTGTTTATGGATCAAGAGGTCACTGCCCCACAAGAACTAGTCACTTACCCAGTGGCTGAAACACAAGAACCAGCCACTGAGGCACAAAAATACACCAAGTATGACGATAGTGGGAGATCAGTAGTAGCTAAAACACAAGAACCAGCTACGACTATGCATCAACAGACTACCCCAACAGAGTCAACCAGTGCACAGGGTTTACATACTATGACATCTCTGTTGGAGGAAAATGAATTCCTGAAATCCGAATTGGAAGTATACAAGAATGAACTAACCATGGCTCGAGAGGCTTTTGAGAAAGAACTGAACCTCTATACACTAGCACACGCAGCCTCAATGCAAAATGAGGAACCCTGCAAGGAATACATGTGCCATGAGTGTGGCAACATTTACCAGGGTGCAGGCTACAAAGTGGTCAAAATTCAATTATCTGAGGCATCTACATCAGCTGAAATAAAAGAGGAATACCCTACTGCTCCACAAGAACCAGTAGGGCTCCCTATAAAGCAAGAAAAAGAAACCGAACCTCAGATATCTCATCCTTTGCAGATTGATGCAGCCATTCAGACAGAAGAATCACCACAGTTAGTCAGTGTAGCCATTCAAACAATGTCCCAACCCATCACTGTTGACGCCAAGATACAGACCTTGCCATGGAATCAGTTGGAACAGATGAACAAATGGAAGAAGCAATACGCTGAAGAACAGGATATAATATTACACCAACACAAGTTACAATGGCAGAATCATATATATGCCAACTGGGATAGGTGGGACCAAATGATGCAACAGCTTAAGGACTACAAAAAGGAAGCCAAAGAATCTAAAGAAAATATAGCCCTGATGTTTTCATTAGCTCAGAAGTTGATGGCTACACGCAAACCCTCTGTAAACTACTCTCTCTTTCTTGCTGAGCGATTAGTTTATTTTCAATTAAAAGCAATAAAAAATGGCAGACCATATGAGATAATGACTTCAGAAAACTTTGTTGAGACCTTTAATGAGGCCCCTGAGAGTGACCAGCATTTTCTGTGCGAACTCTACCTCCATAACGAGGCCCTCCTTGAGAATAGAGAAGTCAATCTTATCCCAATTGCAGGAGATATACAAATAAGGGCATTTGTCTCATTTTTGTCTAACCAGCTCACTTGGCAATCTGTGTTCACTGCAAGCAGTCATAATGAGGACAATAAACTCCTGTGGATCAGACCAGAGCCTTTAAGGTCAGCCCTGTTCATAGCACAATATCACAAATTCCTACAGAAGCCAAGAATGCAGAGGTACATGCAGCAACTATAGGCTTCAATACTTTCTAAGTGCCAACAGCACATTAGAGTAAAGGGTAATGTTGCAATGAAGGCCAATGTTATGTTTTGGCAACAGTCATGCAAAGAAAGACAGGACTATCACCCTTTTAATCCTCACAATCTTCAAGCCGCATTATCCAGGGTTTCCAATTACATTGGTTGCATTCAACGTTGTGGAGTAAACTGGATCGGGTATCATTTCCATTTTCCAATTCTATGGATGCCTTCAGACAACTATCAGTGTCATTTCTAGTTGACCAACAGAGAGGAAGCCCTGGCATGGCAGAGCTTGCAGAACAACAGAGGATTCAGAGCTCCTACAGATGCCACCTTCTCCAGCTACTACTTGAGTAATTTGCATGCTCAGTTCCAGTACCCAGACTCTGATTCAGACTAGGGGTTGCTTGAGGACATGCAACATTTTTAGCTAGGGGGGATGTTAGGACTCCACTATGTATCATTTTTGTTATATATTTTGACACCACTTTACCCTTATAACTATGGTTAAAAAGAATCCCATTATCATTTTCATCCACTTTATCCCAAGGTATACAAAAACCTCTTCTTTATTATATGTTTAATCTGTCTTACATTTAATCCCATAATACTCTTATATTTTATCATTAATTGAAGTGTATCGTTGCTAACATAAGTCCAAAAGATCGCAGATAAGTATATGTGGCCGTTGCTGAAACAGCTGACTCAGTTGCTGAAACAGCCGTCAAGCATGCAAATTCCATCAGGCGTAATTTGCGATTCTGGAAGATCTTTTTGTGGAATAGTAGCAGCAGTATGAAGACACGATTATCTAGATCACCCTGAAGATAGCATTCTTGTTGTCTCTGTTGTAACAGTATCTTTTTATGAAGAACAGAATAGCCCTGTTTTGGGAAAAAGAACAGATTTGAGATAATATGGATTCACTCTCATGTAAATTGTAAATGATGTCTCCTCTTTAAAAAGAGGAGACATCATCATTAGAAGGGGTCGGTTGTTGTAAGCTAAGAGAAGGACGTGGTGTGAGAACTGGAGCCAGTCTCCGTCTGTAATGTATCAGTTACTTTGACAGATGAATAAATTCTTCTTTTGAGCGTGCCAATTTAGTTCTTTCCCCCGGGGAATCTTGTGAGAGGGAAAGGGCCCACCTTCCTCACAAGATTCACCCTTGATTCCTGTAAATTGTTTAACTCTTTGTGTGTCTTGCATTTTACTTTAATTCTGTTGTTGGACACTAGTTACACAGCTTGGTAATACTCTGTTTCTTTAGCACTGTATGTATTGAATGCATCTACTCCAAAGTTGAGAAGCCTGTTCTATTGATCGTATGAATGAATGATGTTGGGAAGAAGGTGCTGAAGATTCCTGTATAAAGGAATAGGGTCCTGCTCCCATTAATTATCTTCCTTTGTCTGCAGTGTGATTAGAAGCAAGAGAACAGGTGCTGAAGGTTCCTGTTCATGGGAATAGGGTCTTGCTCTCTTGAAGTTACCTTTCTTACAGTGTGATTAAGTGTCAGGCATTAGGTGCTGAAGTTCCTCACTAAGGAATAGGGTCCTGTTCCTGCTGTGGTTGATTGATTTCTTTCTTTGCAGATTAATCTTCCTTTGCTTGGGTTGTAACTGCAGTAGAGAAATTATTTCTGCTATAACCAAATTAACTTCAGCTTTGATTAAGTAGAATGTGAATCAGTAGATTGGTGAGATTAATAATTGTGTGTTCTTATTTTACTACAACCTTGTTTCTGCTTTTGAAATTGAGCATATCCAGTGTGTGATTATCTTTGAAATAAAAAGACTTCCTCGGGTTGACAATTTATGTGGAGCTTGAATTGTGAGAACAATTAAAGCGACCAACAATAGTCAGTTTCTTATGTAGCAGATATTCTCTAGCAGTAGGCCAGCCTATCAGCCATTCCATTCTCCATCTGATCCATGCCCTATAGGTCACCCAAGTCTCCCCTCAATTCTACCTTATTTTCCTGCATTTTCCATAGAATTTCTTCCTCTCTCCTTGAGCAAATCCAAACATCTTTTTCTCTCCTAATGATTCTTGGTAGACCCTAGGCACACTAATACCTCATTCCAACCTTCATCCAGCTCTTCCACCCACTCTCACAGCCTCAAAATAGTGAAAACTTCTCTCGGCCTCCACTTGTAGGTCTATTGTAGAACACTATTTTTCCTCCTGTAGATTTCCTATGTCCTCCTGTAGATTTTCCTGTAGGCTTTCTTTTGAAGTCCAGGTGAGGGAAAAGCCTCTAGAAGGCCCCCTAAGACCACCTAGGACCCATCCACACCATTCTACATCCTCTCAAGTCCCAAAACCTCCTTCCATCGCCACCAATTCGCTGCCACATTCACAAACAAATAAATTACATGCATGACACATTCACACAAAAATACATAAAAATCCAAAAAGATGATTTTTTCTCATTTACTTCCAGAAATATATTAAGTAGATGTTTTTTACTTCATTGAGTAGGTAATGGCATTCTTTTCATGGTTTTCATAGTGATTTCTGCAAAAGTAGGATTAGTGGTTAACTAGGATTTCCTTGGTTTGCTTTACATTTCAGTCTTCCCTTCTGCAAGTGAAATAGCATCAGTAGAGTAATCTCTCTTTTTCCTTTCATCACATATAGAGTTTCTTCTAGAATCCATAGAGGTTGGCTTGAGCTCCTAGTGATCTTGCACGAGCTGACCAAGTGGCAACCTGTAGTAAGAACTAGTACTTGTGCATATAGCACCATCGCTTCCAAGTTTGTTACAAACTAATGGGTTGATAAGAGTAAAGTAAGCAGCCCAGGAGTTGCAACAAATAGTAGTGCTCACCACTTTTTGGTGCTGTTGCTGGGGAAGTGTCAAAGTATTTTGTGATTACTACTTTCTTCTATTTTCTTCTTGCAACATTCTACTAATAGTTTATTTCAACAAAAGTAGAATAGTCATTTCCTTTCTTTCAGTTCTACATTTCTTTTTCTTTCCTTTTCAATTCTACAATTTCCATTTCAGCAAAATTAGATTAGTCACTTCCTTTCTTTTAGTTCTACATTTCCTTGCTTTCCTCTTCAATTCTACAAATTTGATTTTAGCAAGTTCATTTCAGTTAGTTGCAATTGTTTTGTTCAATCAATTTCAGTTTTGTAGGTACTATCAGTGTGGGGAAAAAGAAACAAAAGCCAACCAAAAGGATTTCCTTTCATACCTTGTAGAAATAGAGATAATTCAGGAAAATATTTGCCCAACACCCCCAGTGCTTAACATAGCCAACCTTCTCACTTATTCAGTGGTTGTGATCAATAAGAACCGTTAGGTGAACAACCCAACATATTTGAAGAACCTATAGGGGAAGAAGAAGAAGAAAACATTTGTTTGGAGCCAATGGTTAAACACAAAAATGCTAGGGGGAATGGAGAAAGAATAGAGAGTACATTTCCCATTTGGGAGACCAATGGGGAGACCAAAATGAAGAATATAAGCCCTTTTGCACTACCTCATTTCGATGGTCTGACTACAGAAGATCTTGACACCTTCTTGTTTGAGTTTGTTGTTATCTGTCAAAGCTATGACTATGGACAAGATGAGAAAAAGTCGAAACTGTTCCCTTATATTCTTAAGGATGTATCATTATGTTGGTTCATGGGATTACCTGGAAATAGTATCACAACTTGGGCTCAGATGCTTCAAGCCTTTAACAACAAGTATCAAGACTATTGTAGGTAAAAATATACTAAAGTAGAAATTTTCTGAATGACTATAGGAACTGATGAGTCCCTAAAAGACTACGAGAGAGGTTCTAGCTTAGTTACAAAAGGTTCAGGTGTACACTTGACCTTGAGTCTTTGAAGATTTTCCAACTCAGGGGAATTCGAGAAGATCTTTTAGACAGCCCCCATCTACTAGCCAGGGGAGACATCTACCGACTATCATATGAAGATATAAAGATTGTTTTTAGAAACCATTTTAGAGTAGCTAGAAAGAAAGATGTGGGAGTCCACTTTTAGCCATTACCTCTTTCTCTAACTCATCCATCAAGGGAGAAATTGGAAACATCATAGAAGGCTTCAAGAGTGAGATGTTGTAGACACTTTCCATGCAGATGGATACCTTGCATGTCAAAAGGAAACAAGAGGAAGCAGAGAGGGATTTGGCCATCTTTTTCCATAGATGCACCAGGAGGCATGCTAGGAACAAATTCCCATTGAACTCTATAGAGTTTTGTTCACTATGTGAAGAAAATAATTCTACATACAAGTGCCCTTCCTTACTCGGACTTAAAGCTATATATCAAATGGTTGATGGATTCATTGAACAATTCTATTACATAAATGAAAGGAGGCTGCATGGACATCGACCATACCAGTAGGGGATGCAAGGGACATTGTTGGCATTATGTTTCTGGTATGGTTATAGGTTACAGATGTTGTACTTGATGGCAACACCCATGGCAAGTGCTCTCAATTTGATGAAAATTAAGAAGTACGCAGGAGAATAGTTCAGAAGATGCGTACCCATAGGTACGTTGTGCAAGGACCGCGTCCAGACACGCAGGTTACCCATTCATGAGGTGCATACCCCCAGTGCACACACTTCAAGGCAGTAAAGCGTGCACACATGGGGTTCCTTATGTTTAACCCTTGGTATTTAGCCGACGGTATTCTGTTATCATGGTTCTGGCCCATGGTATTGTTTTATTTTATTATTATTATTGAGCCCCATGATCCTTGATCTGAGGAAGAGCTTGCCTATATAAAGCAAAGGAGATCATTTTGCTTAGTATGCTTTTTGGGTTGAATATCTTAAGATCTGATCTATTGGGTTATTGTTTCAAAAGGCTTGATCTATATGAATGTGAAAATGGAAAGCGAATCTATAAAGGGTGATCTCCCGAAAGCCTGATCAGATTTGGGCATCCGTCTAACTGTAGCACACCTGTGATATGCAAATTCAGCCCTAATCTGAGGTACGCAGGTGTTTAATGGTGCCTCTGCATGGGTACACAGAGCAAAAGAAGGTGAGTTGCGCAGGTACGCATAGCAAACGAAGGGTGACTGTGTGGGTACACAGAGCAGAAACAGGAGAACTGCGTGGGTACGTCGAGCAGTAGTGGTTCAGGTGCGTGCCTATTGCAACAGTACGCGGCGCGATAGTTCTTTTGGGTGCGTGCCTACTGTGGCAGTACGCGGCGCGATATTGCATTTGGGTGCGTACTGTATGCAGCGCGACAGAAGAAGTAGTGCATGGGCACACAATGCAGCAGAAGGAGATCTGCGGGTATATGCAGAGAAGTAGAGAGTGAAGTGCGTACCAGCGCAGGCCAAAGAAAGGAAAGTTGCGTATCTGTTTCAGGACTATCTGTTGACTGATTTGTTTTCTGTTGATAAGGTGTTCTGGGTTCAGTTCTGTTATATTGATCTGGTTACTACAGCTGACTGTAATTTATATGTACTTGATGATCATTTCATGTATATAGACCCAGTTTGGAAATTTATGAAAAGTGCTCCTTGTAAGAAAAGAAGTAGGGGGTTGTA
>APFE030537881.1:0-11965 GCA_000404065.3 Pinus taeda | reverse complement strand
GCGAAGAAAAACATGACGAAAATGTCGCCGACGTCGTTTTCGTGTTGAGGGACTTCTGTGCGGTGCGAGAAAACTAGGAATGCGCCGCGAGGCGTGGGGCGGTGGAGGCGCTAGTAAGGTTGCTCGTGCGGGGGCTCGATGACCGGGATTTCGGCGTCACCAGTGCTCGCGAGGTTGCGCTCGAAGCGCGGCGGTTCTTGTTGAACCATCCCACGGGGCGGTGCGGGTTTTTCTTATGAGAGCCAAAGTGGGCAAGCGGTGAGATCGTGCGTGGGCACGTTCTCGGCCATCGTTACCGACGCCACCATGTGTTGCTTGTCAACTGTGGTGGTCTACTTCACGTTGTGTTACAACTTTGGGTTGATGCAATCGCCCTCTCTGGAATACCACCAAAGAAACTTCTCTCGCAGCGCTCGAAGTATGGTTGTTTATGTGCAAGAAGTCATGGAAACTTCTATGGCTGATAACGCCCCTACAGAAGAGGAAATCCTTTCCACATTTGAATAATATTGAACTTTTGCGCTTTTTTTGCGCTTTTTTTCTTTGTTTCACCAAAATTCAGAGACTTTTATCGTCGCAGTAGCTATGTATATATACAGAAAATAGCTATGGGAATTAGTGAAGAAATTCCGCTTTCTATTTTTAGGAAGTTACTTCCAAATTTTTGAACCATAGATTTTAATCTAATAAAATTTAAAATTAAAATGAACTTAAACTTAAAAATTAAGAAGTGTACCTTACAACATCAACTAACTATAATCCCCACACATATATCTATACTACTAATAATTGTTAAGGATGTGATGTTTATATGATGTTGGCAATTACAAAATATTGGGTAAACTCACACATATATCTATACTAATAATAATCGTTAAGGATGGGATGTTTATATGATTGTTAAGGATGGGATGTTTATATGATGTTGGAAATTACAAAATATTGGGTAAATTCTTTCCTTTAAAGTTTTGGTGAGTTGATTCCGCAATTTGAATGATGAGGAGGATGGATTGGTGTAGTTTGCATGTTAATGTAAAGCTTAGTGTATCACAGGAAATATATTGAATTGAAAAGCTTATATTTTGTGATGAGATGAACCAGTTTTGTGTTAAGCCTAGACATTATGTGCACTTAGGGATATGGATTCTTGAAGGTAATGTGAGGAGTTTGGATTTTTTTTTTTTAATAAGTCAATATTTAGTATAAAGAACATGACAATTGTATTTTTATACTTTGTGTATTTATTTTTTTGGTTCATATAATAATTAGTTTTTGTCCCAAAATACCTTTTTTTTACACTCATTATGATGAATATAGTTACCTCACCTGAAATGAAGATACATGGTTGTTTCCAATTCGAGGTTACATAATATGTTTTTCTATTTACGTTTTGTCATTCCGGCATGGTTAAATGAACTGTGCAATATATTATTATTATTATATATCTTTTGTTAATTACTTCATTTACTTGAATGATATGTCTAGACACCTTGCCTTATAGTGTACATATTCATATTTTTAGTTGTTGAATTCATTTTAGGGGTTCTACCAAATTGTTTTTGGGTTGCAGGTAACCTGGCTTAGCCGTAGGACTAAGTCAGCCCCTCTAAGTTATACTGATTAAATTTCTTAAGAGTCCTTAACCATTCTATTACTGTATTTCCAGAAATTCCATGCTCTGTAAATTCACAATTAGTATACATGTCCTTCCGAAATAACATACTACATTCCAAACATACATGAAAATATGTAACTACAACAAGTGCCTTTACTCTGGAAAACATATAGTTCAATAATTATCAAATAAAATAAATTTCAATACTTCTTTTTTTCGGTCAACCACAACTTCACAGGGAATGGAATGTTCTTTCCAACCTAGAGGACCAGTGACATCATTAGTACTCCCCTAGAGCCAATTTCATATTCAAATTCAATCTCATATTTCAAATCTTCAATAATTTACTCCAACATTACTTAGTCCCAACCATCTACAATCTAAGGGTATTTAAATAAAGTTCCCCTAGCCAACCATCTCAAGAAGTCTATGATTGCAATATCTTGCCCTCTCTACAACTTTTTATCATAGATTTAATGGTATTATCATCTTCTTCCACTAAAGTTGCCTTAGGTCCCCCATAACCTATTGTCTTCCTTTTTTCTTTATCAGTAATTTTGTCTAAACGGAAAGAGGTTGGGCAAGCAACTACCTCAACCCGTAACTATCTTCAATTGCCTCTCGATATGAAATTCACTTTTACATCACCTTCCCGTAACTTTGCAGCTAACCCTTTTTTGGAAAGGAATACTTTTGTAATTAAATTTAAACATTGACATTCACATACATAATATATCCAATTATATATCCTCAATCATAATTTATAGTTGTCAGAAAACAATAAAACAAACAAGGGCAATTCTCATGCACTCTAGTGAAGTAAACACTACTTCTTATGTAATCAAGTCGTTCTCACTTAAATTGATACATCTCAATAAATGAAAATCTCTTAAATCTTACCTCAGAGACGTTTACTTCAAGCACTCCCTTGCCTTTCCATTATCATCCATAAGAGAAGGCACCACTAACCCTCAGGAAAGGATAGTTGCAGGAGGCCAAGGTTCCATTCTTGGGAATCATTGTCCCCTCATCTTTATTAAAAAATCATTATGTTTTTTTCTTGCACTGAGCAAAGAAATTTCCTTTTCTAGATGAACATTAAAGTATTGTATTTGCCTTTGAGTGGAGAAAGGCACAAAAAATATCATCTAAATGAGGCTCTCGTCATTTTCACAAAGGTATTGTTTATTCTTTAGTTTTCATTAGAGAGATCATCATGTTTTGAATGTGTAACCCTTATTTTTTTTTTTTTTTGGAATTATTGGTATGGTTTAAGGTCGGTACGTTCTAGGCAGGAGATCGAGTGTCTGTTACAGACCAAGGCACACTAGCTTCATGATTTGATAAACACATGGCACACTATTTGCTTGCTCTCTTCTGTAGAAGAAAATGATTCTTCATGTCCTCGTTCGTCGAATATTGTGAGGAAATATTCATCCACTATGTCTTAACCATAATGTGGGGGAGATTTATCATCCATCAAAATCCATTATCTTTTCAAATGAAATATTCATGTCTTTTATTAAAAATAATCATAAATCTAAATATATAAATAAAATAGATGTAAAAAATGCTTTCATCAAATTCTATTCTCTTTTCAAATGAAATATTTATATCTTTTATTAAAAATAATCATAAATTAAATTATTTATATGTATTTTATTTTAGTATAGAATTAGTATTTATATATTATTATACATCTTACATTTAATTATTATATAATATTATTTCTATTAATATTTTTCCATTATGATTTTTATTATTAGGTTATATGGTTCAAACTATTTTCAAGTTCAGCCTAAAAATCTAAAAAACACTCAAATTTACCATTCACAGAAATTCTTACTAAATAAATTGACAAAAAATATATATAACCACGAAAAGAACGTAGACTGTTTACCACACCCATTGAAAAGATAAGTTAATGTCAATATCACAACTTAATCAAGGTCATAGAGACAACTTGAAAGTCAAATAAAAGGTTGCGTAAGTGGGTATGCTATAGGGTTCCAACCAGTGTTGCAGGAAATGCCCCCCCCCCACGAATCAAAAGCCCAATCCGCGATCCATACGGATCGTGGGGAATCCACCCTTCGAAACGCATTTTAGAAAAATTGAAACCCGAATCGGGCTGAAAAATGTGGTTCCTGCCATTTCATAACCTTTCAGCCCGATCCGCGTTTTTTTTTTTTTTTTTTTTTTTCCGAAACGCATTTCATATGAAGATAATTGAGAAACTATATGCTTAGCACTAGTCCATTTGGGAGCATGCATGCAATTAGCAATTCCAAGATGATGATGATCGAATTGAGATGCCACGCCCATCTGGTCCCTTGGTTCCTAGGTTCCATGGTTCAACACCAACAGCAAGGGGTTCGTTTTCATCATTTTTAGTGCCACAACTTCCATAGGCACCATCTTCTTCATTGCCACCACATGGAGGCACATCGCCATGTTCTCTTCATGGTGGAAGGAGGAGGGATTAGTCTATATATTCACAATTTACTACTTTTGTCATATATTAATAATTAGACTTGTAGGCTTGTGAATTTGAACCTTTTTGTCTTAGCGGTGACCAAGTGGCCTATTTTCTAATATGCTTAAATGTTTTATGTCTTATAATATGCTTAAAAATTTGATGTGTGTTTGTAATTGCTAGAATATAGATGGTTGATGCTCGAATAATTAATCATTGATGTACATACTAGTAACTACAATGGAGTCATGGATGCCATATTCTATCTTATTTATGGCAAATATGCATGTTTATGTCTCTAAAACTACTTTGGTATTTGGGAATGTTATTTTTGAATTATTGCAAAAAAAGACTCATATTTATATTATTATATTATATATATATCATACTTATAATATATCTAGCAGAGAAACGCTTCTCTTCCTAGATTTTTGGAAAATGACGCTTTTGCTTCCCTGCTTCCAAAAAACGTCCCTGTTTCGTCCTCGCTTCGTGGAACATTGGTTTCAAAGTATGTAAGAACTAGTCTTTTTACTCATATGTAAGGATGGTTGTATGCGACTATGTGTGAAAAAGATAGGTAGTTCTTCCGTAATGCATATTTGGTTGTAATGAGTAATTATGGTTGAAATATTTTTGAGGTTGATAACTAAATAAGAAGGAGATTGAATCTCATCGTTATGGACTTATGGTTGGGTTATGTAGTTATTTAGGAGGATGATTTTGAATGCAAGTGATAGCATTGGGATAAAATGAGTGATGTTATTTATTTGTATAATATTTAGAAATATTAATTGTTATGTTATTTTGTAATATATATTTTTTTCTTGTATATTAAGGTAAAAGTCACAACTTACTATCATATTGTGATGAAAATTTCACTAAAGTGAGAGGGGGTGAATCAGTTTAGTCATGGACATCAAAATTATTTTCATTAAACTCATTAACTGAAATATTACATGAATAGCTTAACTAATAATGACCAGTAGATTGAACATGTGAACAACAAGTAATAAGCAAACCAAAACATCACACCGACATGTAATAACAACACATATTGACACCAAATATAAGTGGAAATCCATGATTTTAATATTGTTGTGATGCAAAGACAAGCTCCTACTCCTTATTACATCTGATTTTTTATAGGCTCCAACCTACAAGAGTTTGCTACCTCAATTTTTCTGCAAGCTACAACATGCAAGGAAGCTCCAACTCCCATATGTTTTTTGCAGGCTACAACCCACAAGGGGCTCTTACCTCAACCAATGCCAACTGAATATTTATCAAGTCACAACTTAAAAGGAGACCACAATCCCTTGATACAAACAAGAAACAACAATGTAATGGTTTACTTGGTCATAAATTCTGCATATCTCCATCTTCATTTCTACCTATTCTTCCCTTCAAATCTGCTTCACATAAGCTTTATATGTTTCTGATAACTAATGCATAACACCTTAATGAACTCTCACACGTTCTCCCACTATTTGACTCTTTATCCTTGCAACCTCACACATTTTTATAAGCAAACATTTATGGTTGTTGGTATTCCACATAAGAATATGAAGTGAACATGCTTGTCTCTTTGCCTTCCACTCATTTGTTTTAAAAATCCTCATATTTTGAATATTAGAATACAAAAATAAATGATCCACATAATGTAATGATTAAACTCATCAACATAATTCCGACATCATGCAACATTATAGGAGTAACATATGACTATTTAATTGAGCATTCATTCATCGTGCTCAACAATAACATTTTCCATTAATGCATCACAATAATTTTGCAACATCTTTTCCTTTGCCTTAGACTTGCATCATGACATCTCCATGTCATTTTATCAGCACTTTTTCCTTTGTTTTCATGGAGTCTTGCCTTGTCTTTGTAGTCATGGAGTCTTGCCTTTAATCTCAGCAATTTTCTTCCAACAACCCAATCTTCAAATCAGCTTTAGACACAACACATACAAGGATCAATATCACATATGCTACTGTCACTTTGTTGCTCCTGCCTTCTTGTTCCTTTGTCATCACATATTTGCCTTGTTGTTTCTACTTTACTATCACATCTTTGCCTTGTTGTTGTTGATCCTTGCCTTTTTCTACTTTGCTTCTCTTTTTATGACAATGACAATAATTCCAACAATCTCCCCCTTTAGCATTGATGGCAACAATGTTTCTTGAGAATCAACTTCAACAACCTCTTCTTACCTCCCCCTTTGACATCAATGGAAATGGGGGTTACAGATGTTTTGTAGCCCTCAAATCCACATTTGTCTATTCTTTATTATTAAGGTACTAAAAAAACATGGTCTTCAACTCACTGTAAAAAAGTCCTCAGTGTAACTGTCACCAATGCATTAATGCTCTACAACCTACAATGTTTTTTTTTTTTTTTTTTTTTCTGCATAAACAGTGTTGATGTTGTCATTCAATGAATGCCACTCTAGATAGATAATTAGGGATGCTCCAGATTGAATGCTACTCCAAAATGAATGTTGTTCCATATGACATATAAACATTGCTCCAAACACGCTACTGAATGTTTTAACATTGTAAGAGAGCTGCAAAATATTGTTGTGAGAACACTTTGTAAAATATTGCAACAATTCATTGAATGAATGCATTGCAAGAATATTGTTGAGAGAACACTTTGTAAGGAAAACGTGGCATGCGTGAGAAATGGAAACTCATTGATTGGATGTGTGAACTTAAAATAAATTGATGCTCTCCATAATGTAAGGAACGTAATGCTTGATATTAAAGGATGTTGGTATTAAGAGCACATGATATATTATATTGATATATAAGCCATGACATGAATATCCATGATATGAAGGCTTCAAATCAAATATATTGAGAGCTCTTTCATATCTCCTCAAATATATCAATATATGAACACATTGCCAACCCAATATACAAATATATGAAAACATATTGCAACTCATATGAATGTATTTCCATATATACATAACATGATTGCAATATATTGAAAACTTATTGCAAACAATATGAATGCATATATGTTTCGACAATTCTCTCCAATAGAGAGACCACTATTGCCCAAAATATGAATAACTTTAGTTAACACTCTCCAAACTATGAAAGACATGAATTTAAGTTAGGGCACATCTCGAATTCATAAGAGCAAGCCTAAATAGTTCAATTAAAAATGTTGCACTTGAAAATGCTACTTTTGTACAACACTACTCTTGAACATTTAATTGCATTGTAACATTGCTCGTATAGTGTATTGCAACTTGAATATAATTATATTAATTATAACAAAGACAAAACCATAGAAAGACAATGTTTCTCAAAGGAAAATGTTGTTCCAAATCAACTATTCTTCATATATCAATGCTCCAATGCTCCATAAATGATTTCTGCTCTATAAATGAAAGTTTGTTCACATCTTGTGGCTAAACAAATTGAAATTCATTGACCTGATGGGTCAAAAGGCAGTTTTACTGAGAGGGTTTGATCTCTCAAGAAATGATTTGTATTTCATTATTGTAATAAGTTAGAAATTGTCTAATTTTAGGCTCAAAGATGAGTTGTTAGCATAGGTGTGAGATAGAGCCAGGAATTAGAAGATTTGTTGTTAGATTTATTAAAAATAGGGATTGATTTGTTAGAACAATTAGAGTGATATCCGATTTATAAAAGGGAGGAAAATGTAATGAAAATGAGGAGAGAGGATTGAGGAGTGGATTTAGTAGAGTGAGAGAAAAATAGTGTGTGGATTTGTGTTTTGAGATAGAGGTCTTTATTTTTGTAATCAGGCCCAAGGCCTAGACTCTGTAACTCTTTTATTGTGAATAAATTGGTGTTATGTGCATGATTATATATACAGCCCATGGAGATCATCGAATGCTTGTTTTCTTTGTATTCAGATGATATTGAAGCTTGCTTTGTTTTCTATGCTTTATAATAGATAACACTGAGTTAAAAGAATAATCAGCAAGTTTGTTATATTGTTTTGGTTTTGCAAGCGGAAAACCCAAATACACTAAGAATTGACACAAAACCCATTCGGATTTGGAATCCAGACTTCAAATATTATCGACAGAGGTTTTTAATGTTATCCAGTCCATGGAACCCCAAGTCGAATCGCTTTAGTGGACAGGAACCAACTTGTTGAACTGCTGAATTCCGACAGTGTGATACAACCGGATCTGAAACGTTATAGAGAAGGGTTTATAATCTATCGAGTCTGTAAGCACTATTGCTTTGGCGCTTTGAAGTGTAAAGAGACTAAGCAGTGAGCATCGAAATTTGTGATTGTCCGATTCAATCACATTCGTTGGATTGCAATCAACTGCAACTGTTGGATCGCGATTAACCGTGACCGTTGGATCACCAAGTGTTCTCGCTATAGTGGATGGTATTTTGGGCATATCAAAGGTGGTAAGTTGTTTGGAAGGGTCAACACCCGATCCCATTCAAACTTCCACACGTAGGAAAGGCGGAGGGGAATAAAACCGTTTTTTCAGGCATTTAACTCCCGATCTATTGTTCTATTCAAAATCTCCGATGACCGTCGGATCTCACCGATCTAGATCGACGGTTCCAAAGCAACAATGTGTTTACTCTTGGCGTATGATAAGCCCGCCAATATAAAAAGGTAAATCCCATTTTTTTAGCTTGTTTTTTAGTGCACTTCAGTTTAAAAGAAGAACAATCGGGTTATAGCTTAAAGGGGATTACCAAGAAATAATCTAACAATTCACCAAATTCAAAGATTTGGAAGGGTTTCTTGATAAGCATGATGAGCATCAAATGAATCATCCAAAATTTTTCATGCTTTTACTTCTACTACTATCATTGCATCGTTGGAGTACTTAGTTACCCACTTTAGATAACGAAGCTAGTTGGTGGGTGAGAACAAGTCGAAAATTCAGAATGAATGATTCAGGTGGCAGTTTTTGTTAACCTAGATGTAATGATTTAGGTTATAGTTAGCGTGAGAATGCATAAAAAATTTGAAATGAATGATTCAGGTGGAAGAAAACAAAGGGAAGTATTTGTTGTGTGTTCTTCTCCTCCATTGTCCACATGGATATTTCTCTCACAATGTTCTGTATCTGAATTCCTAGTGAATATTTTTATGTTTAGTATAGACAAGAACATTGAATTGTCTGCAATAACACACATGTTCTTCTTTCCCATGGTTTCAGAATGATGATGTCTGCAATGTAATAGCTCCTGCAATATATCGACCTCTGTCTCACTACATATACTATATAAAACTTGGTTGATATATATTACGATGGGCAGTAAAATTTTAATGCTTCATTCACTTTCCATAACATCAATGTAATAACATATCCTTCTTATCTATCATCTTCACTATATCTTTGTCCATATATAATGTATGTTGAGTAATTGATTTGTATGTAACGCATACTACTTGTAATGTTTTTCCACAAAAGAATAGTGCATGTCACTAGCACATTATTAGCTTCTACTACACGTTTCTGAACGCCATGTATTCCTATTCCTAGATGCTGGCAACACTTGCCAATATGCATCAATGTTTCACAATGTATAAGTAACATATTTTCAAAATATATGAATGCCATCACATCATGGCCAACCTCCCCATATATGCACCATATCATATTACGCCCACCAATATAATGCACAACCTTTGGAAGATTTATTTTTAACATGGTTCTCTATCACTTGCACGCACAGATTTGTCAACATCTATTTCTTCAAATCTTCTATTTTATAGTTCTTAATTTTCCTCAGATTTTCATGTTCACATTCCAAGTCATGATATCGTGTTTTTCGTTCTAAAATCTCATCCCTTGTCTCATTTAATGACATGTTTTTTGTGGAATATTTCTTCTTCCGACCTATTACATGAATATAATCACTTGCACTTGGAAGCGAATATTCCATTGATGAAATGGATACATCCACATTGTTAATTGGGAATTCTTGATCAAGAGAAGCTCCATATTCCTTTCAAAAGTGTTGTGTATTTGATTCCTGCTCTTCACATAATTTCTAAAATGGAGGTGGCAAATCCTTGTTTCTCCGCTCTAGAACTAGGTCACTTGAAGGTCCTTTTCAAGGCTAATTAAATTCCTCCTTTCTAGGCTCCAACACAACACATGAGCACTAGGTTTCACAGTGGGTTCTTGTTTTAACACATTTGTCTCTCTCATCCATTGTTGAATATAAAACCATTATACTCAAGTTTTCAATCCTCTCTTTTAACCATGTTTCATATTCTTGCAGCTTGGACTGTAGTTCTTCAATCTCCTTTTTCTCACCCTTTAGAAAAGCAGCATCATCATGACCTTATTGACTTGAGCATGTTGGGTGAGGCCCAACTTGGTCTAGTTTTGGTCAAAGACTCCGCATTTTGAGGAGTGAAGGGCACGAATTCCATTAAGCTCTATTCGCCATGTGATGTCTAGGGGCTTTGGGGTGGGTCAAAGCCCCTCATTTTGTAAAGGGTATCGGGGTTTTAGCTCATTGCTTTGTCGAATCCATAGTATGTGGACCATGGTTTTGTAGTAATAAAACATATAGAAGGAGATGAATGCTTTGTCAAAAGAGATGACACATAGACAAATTGATCATATTTTCTATCTTTAGTTTGTATTTTGGGCTTTTTGGAAAGACTTCATAGTTAGGTGCGTGGAGGCCTTGGAGAGTTTGCAGCTGAGTGCGCAAACCGCCTGCAGCTAGATGTGCAAGTCGAAGAAGTTGTATGTGTTGAAGGATTCATATTGATAAAGAAGAATAAGTTTTTGCGAAATCTTGTGTATTAGTATTCATAATCTATATTCATATGTATTGATATGCATGTTTTGTACTTATTTATGAGAAATAATACAAGTTATATTGTGCTCTGAAATGTTTATATAATAATTGCAAATCTATGAAGTAAAGCATATGCACGAAGTCTTTGTATGCAAAGTTGTAGATTAGTATAAAATATAAGAAAACACACAGATACCACAACACAATATCCCTCTAGCTGCATAACCCTGGTTCTCCAACCTATCATAACCGCTTTGGGTGAGACTACGATCTACTTGTAGGTCATTACCAAAAGGGCCAGTGGTTAAGGGTTTTGTTGGTGTGCGATACACTTTGAACCCGGGTCCAAGCCTCTTGAGCTAACAAATGGTTACGTTCCAGAGACCAGGATCCACTTGAGGGATATGTTTTGGCGTTCGTTGAAAAAGGAAATCTAGGAGTGGTTTGAACCAAAAGAGCGAGAATTTGCAGTTGAAAATCCGTGATTATCGACTGAAGCCTAGTTGCAGAAGTATCTCTATACATAAGAACATGAGATCTTCTTCACGACATTTGCTAGTGAACTATATGAATGGGTATAAAGTTTACTGAGCATCAGACTTGTTTAAAAAATAACAAGCCTACCGCGTGGAGAACTGAACTGATACAATGACTCAAGAATACTAAAAATAGGAAATCAAGAGTGATTAATTTTTGGATTGACAGTATCCTGGGAGGATTTATTATTGAATTCACAATAAAAATGATTGTATCTTACAGGGAAGTTGAGCAAAGATTTTTCAAGGGTCTGCGAGATAAGTACCTGAACTCTTTGAAGCTATGGATTAAAATGTTTTTATGTAAAAAGGGTGTACTATGAATAAAGTCAGATTAATGTTTGGATGAAGAGGGAATAAGTTTGAACCATGAATGGGGTCTACACGAAGTGAGAAGCGATATAGAGTAGAGCACGAACCAGAGAACGTTATTGATACTAACTATAGTCCCTTGTTAGGTGGGTCTAAGAGTGAAGAAGAAGGAAGTAGCCCCGCAACCCCGCTGCATTTCCCCTCCCATCCTGAAGGTGCATCGAAGTTAGGATTT
>APFE030537873.1:0-16332 GCA_000404065.3 Pinus taeda | reverse complement strand
TATCATCTGATTCCTTTGAGCTATCCTGCATCCCATGCATTCAGTCACATCTGATATCTCTTCTGAAGATTCATCTAATTATAACTAAATGAGTTGATCTTCTATGAGTGGGTTGCCATCAATTACAACACATGCATCACAATGCCAACAAGACCCTTAGAAAGTAGACCCTAATCCTATGACTATGCCGCAGATCCGTGTATATAGAATTGTGGTTAGGGAGGCTGAGTCTTGTGAAAAGATGAGCGAGCTTTAGGACAGAGAAGAAGGATGAAGTAACATGTGGAATGAGGCCAATGTGGAGCTAAGAAAGGAGCCGAGTGGATGAGGAAAGGGAGTTGTTCTAAAGTGCTTTAGGACAACAATCCTTGAGCCCTAGTTATAGATCTACCTTTCATGCAAGATTAGTCCAACAACGGCCTAGTTCTGTGCATCTCTAGGAAGGTTGAAACCTAGAAAAGGAGACATACATGTGTGGTATGGATTTGGTATAAGGGCCGCAAACCTTAAGGGAAGTGCACAGAAGATTTAGAGAGAAAAGAGGGATGAGGCATTCTTCAGATTGATGAAAAGAATAGTGAGTATTAGGACTATGTGATGGACTCCCTTTGGTGGATTTTCACAGATCATGAGCAACAGTGATTTGGTGCCTAGATCTGTGCAATTTGAGGAACAAATTGCAGAACAAAGGGCAACATATTTTGAATCCCTAGATCGGTCAAAGTATTCACTGTATGTGGGCAAATTTGTTGACCCTAAAGACAATAATAGGTGCAACTAATTGTCACAGAGTTAGGGAAGGTTTTTTGTGCCCTAGGTGCAGCACTCTGGAGCAGCGAAAATCATGGCAAATAGGCAGATCTAGAAGAGTGAGCATTGTTCACAAACAAAGTTGTGAACAGTGTAGGACGCATGCCTCAAGTACAAGTTCATAAAAGGAGCCATGGACTGTTAGGAGGCAAATCTATGGAGCCCTAGTTCAAAAGTTGCAAATGGGCAAACTTTAGTGAAAAAAGGGCAGATCTAGAAGACCTAATGTGAAGACTTCTTAATGGAGCTAGAAGGTTTCTAGTGGGTAGATCAGAAGGCCAAAGTTCATTGACACTAAAGGAGCAGTGATCAGTGATAGTGGCAGATTGGACAGGTTGCAAAGAACCTGCAGATGTGTTCTAGGCATGTGGACTGGAAGGGTCGTGGGGCGCCACATTAGCAAGTAGGTAAAGTGTGTCATGTTCAGGGTAGATTAGTGGTCAAAGTGACTGACACCAAGCCCTAGTTGTGTCCTTGTATCAGGGTTGTATGTAGAAGCCAAGATCCCTAGTACAGGAGCCCTATGACAGTTGTATTCTAGGTTGTAATATAACATGTAGTTGGTTTGAAAAGTTAAAAATTGTCATGTGCACTAGTTGATTCACTAATGTGTATAGATTTCGCTGTGCAAAGTGGTATTATTGTGGCATTTGAGTGTGATTGTGTAAAAGACTTTAAAATCCAAACTAGATTCTCTAGTGCCATGGTAAATCAACATGGTATCAAAGTTACTTTGAAGGGCCAGTGGATCAGAGCGTGCACAGTGGAAGCAGGATGAGCCAGTGGAGATCGTGTAGATCCAAAGCGAGTCTAGCTTCAGAGGGAGAAACCCTATGGAAGTTTGAGATCTTCAGGTTCTGATGAGGCAAAGACACTATAGAGATGGTACGATCCATCCTACAGTGTTAATTTTAGGCAACGATGGTATGTTATATGTTTTAGAGCAATTTTACTTCAATTTATTTATTAGCCCAATATCAATATTCAGATTAGCAATCACATCAACATGATAGTAAAATGCAGATAGAACATAAACATAAACAGTGGAAGACAAGGCAAGACAAGAGGATACAAGATGTGGCACCGGCCAGGGACAAACCCCAATGTGGGGAAACCCTTGATCAAATCTTCTCTTAGTCTTCAATAGTTCAGCACTGAGAGATAGTACAATCTACAAATCTGATAATTTACAACAACAACAAAAGAGTCCTAACCAGAAAAGTCAATGTTGGTCAATAGGGCAGATTTGACCACCAGCAAATCAGTGAACTTCAATCAACTTCGGCCTCCAAACAACAAGATAAAATAGCCCTCAAAACAGTCAAATTCAACACAGTCAAAGTCTGGTCAAACAACCCACCTGCGGCCAACCCTAGCTGCAATCAATGCTAGTCAATAGTTAAGAAAATTGGTCTCCTAAAATTTCGATCTCTTGAAATTTCGCTCCTGAAATTTTGGCCTATTAAAATTTCGGCCTCCTGAAATTTCAGTCTATTGAAATTTCGGAATCCTGAAATTCCACTCTCCTAAAATTTCTCTATATGTAAGAAATGTTCAAAAATATGATGGTGGTGATCTGAGCTATTGCATGAGGACTAGCTTGACGTTTTTTACCCAAACATCTAGGTCAAAACACTTTCAGGGGCTTGCCTCAAGCTTTCCTTTTTTGTGAGATTGTAACAAAATCAATTGAATATTTATGTTCCATCTACTAAAAATAAAAAAGGAAACTGTGATTAAAAATTAGGAACTAGCATTTAAGATTAGTTGTGGACTCTCAAATTATTCTAAAATACACTTGTAGAAAGTTATCATATTATGTTCTATGATCATCTGTCTCTTTCTCTATGTTTACAAATTTTCATTTTATCATATAAATTATAAATTAGTTTGATTTGCATATTGTATATGATTTAAAGCTCTACTCTAGACAAATCCCCAAATCCTATAATTTTGAAAGTTGCCCCACCAGCACCTGACTCACACTTGCAGTCATATTTCTCATGAAATCGATATGTACCAGCCTACAGATGAAGCAAAAAGATCACTCATGTTTTAATTTATGTCAAGTGAAATCCAACTGTATATGTCAAGGCCCGAAATGTTTTGAATATATTTTGAGTGTATTGTGCTTTTCCATGATCATTACATATTTCACATTCCAATGCTTCCAACAGTACACATTTTGGATGACCATTATTTCAACATTTCAAATGAGGCACATTTTTCCTTGCATTTAGTTTGAAGTTTTACACACACAAATATTTTTCTCTTGTTGGATTATTTTTTGTAATTGTTATACGCAGAAAACTTGATAATTACACCCAAATGGACAATCTTGTAAGAACTATGCAAATCTTCTTGAAAGAACCAATCACAAATATTCACATCCCCATAAGGAAATAACTATCCAAATTTATAAGCATTTAAAAAGGCCATGGCGCATGACCATATCCTTCAGTATCTGTAATCAAACATTGATTTCTTGCCCTTCATTATAATTGCAATAGAGCAGAAGATTGTGAGATATTGAAGATGACCCCAGGAATGAAGCTCCAAGTAAAAACATCGAGACAGATTTTTCGCTGAAATGATAATATCACCTGCAAATATCATAATATTTTCATCCCTGGAAATATCATGATAGCCTCTTACATATCGAGATATTACCGCAAGGCGAATGAAAATCCCCGAAAATATCATGATATTCTCTTAGATATCGAGATATTATGAGGGCACCATTAGACTTTGCCATCACCTTGGTTTTTTGGAGTGGGGATTGAAAATTTGAAAATTTTGAATATTTTTGCATTTTCTTTTATTTGATCAATATTTTCCTGATGTTGCCAATATTTTCTTTTCCAGACCCTCTGTGATTTTTTCACCAACACAATGTTTTCAATATTAGTCTTCAATAGTTCAGCATAGAGAGATAGTACAATTTACAAATCTGATAATTTACAACAATAGCAAAAGAGCCCTAACCAGAAAATTCAATGTTAGTCAACAAGGTAGATTTGACCCTCAGCAAATCGGTCAAATTCAATCAACTTTGGCCTCCAAATAGCAAGATAAAACAACCCTCAAAATAGTCAAATTCAGCCCAGTCAAAGTGTGGTCAAACAACCCACCTACGACCAGCCCTCGCTGTAGTGAATGTTGGTCAACAGTCAAGAAATTCGGTCTCCTGAAATTTCGGCCTCCTAAAATTTTAGCCTATTGAAATTCAAGCGTCCTAAAATTTCGACTTCCTGAAATTTCAATATATTGAAATTTCAGCCTCCTGAAATTTTGCTCTCCTGAAATTTCTCTATATGTAGGAAATGTTTCAAAAATATGATGGTGGCAATCTGAGCTTTTGCACGAGGACTAGCTTGAGGTTTTTAGTCTACCCAAACATCCAAGTCAAAACACTTTCAGGGGCTTGCCTCGAGCTTTCCTTTTTTGTGATTGTGTAACAAAACCAATTTAATATTTATGTTCCATCTACTAAAAATAAAAAAGGAAACTTTGATTAAAAATTAGGAACTAGCATTTAAGATTAGTTGTGGACTCTCAAATTATTCTAAAAGACACTTGTAGAAAGTTATCATATTATGTTATATGATCTATCTCTTGCTCTATGTTTACAAATTTTCCTTTTACCATATAAATCATAGATTAGTTTGATCTGCGTATTGTATATGATTTAAAGCTCTACTCTAGACGAATCCCCAAATCCTATAATTTTGAAAGTTGCCCCACCAGCACCTAACTCAGACTTGCAGTCATATTTCTCATGCAATCGATATGTACCAGCCTACAGCTGAAGCAAAAAGATCACTAGCATTTTAATTTATGTCAAGTGAAATCCAATTGTATATGTCAAGGCCCGAAATGTTTTGAATATATTTTGAGCGTATTGTGCTTTTCCATGATCGTTACAGATTTCATATTCCAATGCTTCCAACAGTACACATTTTCGATGACCATTATTTCAACATTTCAAATGAGGCACATTTTTTTCTTGCATTTAGTTCGAAGTTTTACACACACAAATCTTTTGTTCTTGTTGGATTATCTTTTGTAATTGTTATACACAGAAAACTTGATAGTTACACCCAAATGGACAATCTTGTAAGAACTACGAAAATCTTCCTAAAAGGACCAATCTCAAAGATTCACATCCACATAAGGAAATAACTATCCAAATTTATAAGCATTTAAAAAAGCCATGGTGCATGACCATATCCTTCAGTATCTGTAATCAAACACTGATTTCTTGCCCTTCATTATAATTGCAATAGAGCAGAAGATTGTGAGATATTGAAGATGACCCCAAGAATGAAGCTCCAAGTAAAAACATCGAGACATATTTTTTGCTGAAATGATAATATCACCTGCAAATATCATAATATTTTCATCCCTGAAAATATCATGATAGCCTCTTAGATATCGAGATATTATTGCAAGGCGAATGAAAATCCCCGAAAATATCATGATATTCTCTTAGATATCGAGATATTATGAGGGTACCATTAGACTTTGCCATCACCTTGTTTTTTTGGAGTGGAGATTGAAAATTTGAAAATTTTGAATATTTTTGCATTTTTTTTTAATTTGATAAATATTTTGCAATATTTCCCTGATGTTGCCAATATTTTATTTTCCAGACCCTCGGTGATTTTTTCACCAACACATTGTTTTCAGTATTAGTCTTCAATAGTTCAGCCGAGAGAGTTAGTACAATTTACAGATCTAATAATTTACAACAACAACAAAAGAGCCCTAACCAGAAGAGTCAATGTTGCTCAACAGGGCAAATTTGACCCTCAGCAAATCGGTCAACTTCAATCAACTTCGACCTCCAAACAACAAGATAAAACAACCCTCAAAACAGTCAAAGTTTGGTCAAACAGCCCACTTACAATCAGCCCCAGCTGCCATCAACGTTGGTCAATAGTCAAGAAATGTGGTCTCCTGAAATTTCAGCCTCCTGAAATTTCACTCTCCTGAAATTTCTCTCTTGAAATTTCAGCGTCCTGAAATTTGGCTTCTTGAAATTTCAGCCATGTGGAGAGAGAGAAGCCCAAAAATGCGTACCCAATCAATGAGGAGAGAGAGAGAAGCCCAAAAATACGTACCCAATCAATGAGGAGAGAGAGAGAAGTGTGAAGATGAGTGTGTCCAAATGAGGCTAAGTCACTTTCTATTTATATGCAACGTTGAGGATGAATAGACGCGACTGTTGGGTTTTTGAGCCTACATAAAGTTTGTTGGCCGACCTTGACAATTTGACCATAATCAAAATAAATTCATAACTTCATTTGTACATGTCAAAATCGGATGATCTTTAGATCAATCCTACACCTCTCGGAGAGAGAGGAATCCAAGAAAAATATTAGTTGTCATAAATAAGATGACTCATGGAGTTTGGGTTAGTTTCCAAATTTAACATACAGGATATGTTGCAATGGTGGATGCCAAATATGCTAGTGTCGCCAGTGATGATGATAGATACTTCCAAGCTTGTGGAAGTACCTCCCTCGTTAAGAGGGAGTGTTGAATTGTATAGCTTGGGAGTTTCTCCACATGCCTAAGAGTTGGGTTTGTGAGAAATTTGGTCACAAAAGTCTTTATGGGCAAAGAATCCAAGCAGACGGTTTTTAGATCCAAGAAGGGGTTTAAAATCTAAAAAAAAAAATATTAATTACTGTTAAAATTAACAACTAGGGCCAAACTCCATGTGGGTCATCTTATTTATGGCAGCTAATATTTTTCCCTGATTCCTCTCATCGAGAGGTCTAGGACTGATCTAACGATCATCCGATTCTGACATGTATTCATG
Organism: Pinus taeda; assembly: GCA_000404065.3. NCBI lineage: Eukaryota > Viridiplantae > Streptophyta > Pinopsida > Pinales > Pinaceae > Pinus > Pinus taeda. Next base: position 9,695 of record APFE030537873.1, on the reverse strand, counting down.
GAGATATGAATTTATTTGTATATACTTGACAATTTGCCAAGGTCGACCAGCAAGATAAAGTGTGTGGAACACCCCCAGTGTTACCTCAACATTGCATATAAAGCAAGGAGACATTGTTCCTCATTTTATCATCATCTCAATGCTCATCTTCTCTCTCCTCATCTCATTGGGCCAGCAAAGGAGCAGCTTCTCTCACACGTGCAAGAGGAAGGACGCATTTTCTTTTCAAGGCAGCGTTGACTGATTTTAGGGCAGCGCTGACTTTTCTAGGGATCCGTTGACCAAGTGCTGGGCTGCTAAATGAAGTGTTGACCAAGAGCTGACCTACTCATGCTATTAGGGTGTTGCATTGACCAGCGTTGACCAAAGTGTTGACCAATGTTGACTAGTAAGGGATGACCGCGGACTGTTGTTTTGACCGTTAACCAAGGGTTGTTTTGGGCTACTGAAGTTTGTTGTTGAAGACCGAGTTCTTCAAGGTTGACTATGTGAGGGAGTGCCTTGATAGAAAGGACACACATCGTGACGACGATCAAAATCACTCCCATCAACAATCAAAGGAAGGGAAGGTTCAATGGCAAAGGAGAAAGGAATGACGGAAATCAGGGAAATGGTCAACCCTCCAAGAAGGCAAGAAACTCCAAGTATGAATCAACGTTGTTAACAATAAGCAAGATAAATATTATCTACAAGCGGCCCTCTCTACCATTGTTCCCCCGGACTCGCTGGGAAACTGGCTTATTGATAGTGGTGCCTCAAGGCACTTCACTGGTTACAAAGAAGCTCTCTCTAATCTGATAGAGAAGGAGACCAACCTGGAAATTGTTCTTGGGGACAACTCCAAATATCCAGTGAAAGGTGTAGGAAATGTTACTCTACAATTGAATCAGGGCAATACAATTCATTTGCAAGAAGTCGTATATGTCCCTGATCTCAAAAAGAACCTGGTGTCCATTTCAGCAATGGAAGACAAAGGCTACAAGGTGGCCTTCATCAATGGCAAGGTACGTGTATGGAGAAAAAAATTTAAAGATGCTTTCACTCTTGCGTTTTGAGTTGATTCACTATATCAGGTCGGAGGAAGTCCACTAGGTGTCATGTCTTGTGACACATCTCTTCAGTCCAAACTATGGCATCAAAGGTTTGCTCACCTTCATTATAAATCTCTACCCGATGTGAGACAAATGGTGACAGGGATGCCTAAGTTCAAAGTAGAGAAAGGAGGTGTATGTCCGGGATGTGCCGAAGGAAAGCTCAAAAGGGGACCATTCCCCTCAAGCCATAGCAAGACCTCTGATATATTGCAGTTGGTTCACTCTGACATATCTGGTATGATGCCTGTGAATTCCTTAGGAGGATATTTATATTACCTCACTTTTGCTGATGATTATTCTCGCAAGACTTGGATATGCTTCTTGAAAAAGAAGGATGAAGTGTTCTCCTCGTTTCGTCACTTCAAAGCCTTGATTGAGAATCAAACTGAAAAGAAGATCGAAATCTTAAGGACTGATAATGGGATTGAGTATGAATCCAACGAGTTCCATGACTTTTGCAAAGAAGTTGGCATTAAGAGGGAGACTACAGCACCATATACTCCTGATCAAAATGGTGTGGCGGAAAGGAAGAATCATACAATTGTGGAAGTTGCCAGTGCTATGCTCCATGATCAAAGGCTTCTGAAGTTTCTATGGGTCGACGCTGCGAATACTGCCATATATGTGCAAAATTGATGCCCTCATCAAGCATTGGGTTCCAAGACTCCCGAAGAAATGTTCACTGGTAAGAAATCTGACATATCTCATTTTAGAATTTTTGGAAATCCTGTATATTTTCATGTGCCGAAAGAGAAAAGGAATAAATTGGGTGCATTCGGAAAGAAAGGAATCTTTGTGGGCTATAGCGAAAATACTAAGGACTATAAAATCTAGTGGTTGGTCAAAGGGATGTCGAGATTAGCCATGATGTCACCTTCGACAAAGATATGGCTCTTAGCAAGGTTGACAATCTTCCAATACTGAGGAAATCTGGAGAAGCTGTCACCAGGAAACCAAAGGAAAAGGAAGATGAGACGATGCTCAATGTAGAAGAACCTATGGATCTTATTGATTCCCCTCCGCAAGAACCTTCCTCTTCTAGGAAGAGGCCTTCATGGCTCAGGGGGACACTTGATGATGTCGAAGGACACATTGCACCCAGAGGGACTTTCCATGAAAGTAAGAAGCCGACCAAGTATCAGGGATACTTGACCATCATGAGCACAATCATTCAAAATGAGCCTTCATCGTTCACAGAAGTTGTCAAGCATCAAGTATGGAAGGATGCTATGACTAAGGAATATCAGTCCATCATGAAGAACGATGTATGGGATGTGGTCCCCAGACCCTGAGACAAAGCAGTTGTCACTTCGAAATGGCTTTACAAGATAAAGCATGGAGTTGATGGAAGTGCTGAAAAGTATAAGGCTCGTTTTGTCGCTCGTGGCTTCTCTCAAAAGGAAGGTATAGACTATGACGAGATATTTGTCCCTGTTGCCCGATATACCACCATCTGCTCGGTCATAGCCCTTGCTGCTTTGCAAGGATGGAACCTACATCAGATGGATGCAAAGACCGTGTTCTTGCATGGTTCGATCAAAGAGGAAGTCTATGTGGAACAACCCGAAGGATTTGAGATTCATGATCGGGAATCACACGTGTGTAGGTTCAAGAAAGCGCTCTATGGGCTGAAGCAAGCACCCCGAGCGTGGTATGAGAGGATCGATAGCTACTTGATGAAGCTGGGATTCACTAGGAGTGAAGCCGACCCTAACCTTTACTTTATGGTTGAAGATGACAAACCTCTCATACTGGTGTTGTACGTTGACGACCTCTTTCTAATAGGTGTAGACCCTCTCATTCACAAATGTAAGAGGGAGTTGGCTTCTGAGTTTGAGATGAAGGATCTGGGACTAATGCACTATTTCCTAGAACTAGAAGTCTGGCAGAAGCTAGGAGAGATTTTCCTTTCTCAAGGAAAATATGTGGTGAAGATATTGGAGACATTCGGTATGGTGGACTACAAGCCCATGACTACCCCGATAGATCTTGACTTCAAGAAGTTAAGTGGTAGTGTTGTCAGACATGTTCTACAAAATGCTACCGAGTATCATCAACTCATTGGAGCGTTGATGTTCTTGGTGAACTCCCGTCCGGATATATGCTTTACAGTAAACAAGTTGAGTCAACATATGGTTGAGCCTCACCACACACATTGGATTGGTGCCAAGAATCTGTTGAGGTACCTTCGTGGCACAATCACTCATGGGTTGAGATACACTATCGGAGATGTGAGACTACATGGACATACCGATGCTGATTGGGCAAGCAGTGTGGTGGACCGAAAGAGCACTTCCGGGTGTTGTTTCTCTTTGGGATCTGCCTTGATATCTTAGATGAGCAGGAAGAAAAAGTCAGTAGCTTTGAGCACCGCTGAGGCGGAGTACATTACCGTAAGTATGGCCTCTTGTGAGGCACTCTGGTTGCGGAAGCTCTTCAATGATTTGTTCAAAATTACATTGGATACTACCCTGATCCTGTGTGACAACCAGAGCGAGATTTGTTTATCAAAGAATCTCGTATTTCATGATCGCTCCAAGCATATTAATATCAGGTACCACTATATCCAGGATATGGTGCAGAGGGAAGCAATAAGGCTCCAACATATCAATACAGATGAGCAGGTCGCCGACATTCTAACAAAGCCCCTGGGAAAGGTCAAATTCTTGACTTTCAAAGAACAACTTGGTGTCGATGAGAGACCCTCTTATGAGAGTCGTGTATGATGCCTACATTGAGCTATGGGAGCTCCGGGGCGCTTGGGGTACTTCTTGGAGCGACATGCGACCACAGGGCGACTCACCCTCCCCTAGTGGTCCACTATGTACAGAGTGAAAGGTTCAACCTTCCCCTGTGATACCCCATGGCAACGTAGGGACAGGATGATTAGTTCTCCTATCAAAGCATCCTACCCATCCAATCTAGGACTCATGGGAAGTACCTCTCATCTGATCAATCAGCAAGGAAATGGGGTTAGGGACCATAGTAGTACTATCGATGGACGCATCATTGTATCTATCGTACTCCCTATGCTAGGATGACCTCTATTGTTCTGGGATCAATGGAACTGATCTGGGATCAGTGAGAGTGGTATGACACACTCTCTAGGACTGACTTCGGGTCAGTAGAGGATGGTATTATACATCCTCAATCATTTCTTCTTATTCATAGTTCAGCAGAGTAGTGCAGGGCAGTGCATTTGATGGCAGAGATAGTACCAGCGGTCAGATGGATTAATAGATGGAGTTCTCCCTAGTTGAGAGGGAGTGTTAAAATTAGCAACTAGGGCCAAACTCCATGTAGGTCATCTTATTTATGGCAGCTGATATTGTTCCTTCATTCCTCTTGTCGAGAGGTGTAAGATTGATCTAACGATCCTCCGATTCCGACATGTATTTATGGAGATATGAATTTATTTGTATATACTTGATAATTTGTCAAGGTCGGCCAGCAAGATCAAGTGTGTGGCACACCCCTGGATTTACCTCAACGTTGCATATAAAGCAAGGAGACATTGTGCCTCATTTTATCATCATCTCAACACTCATCTTCACTCTCCTCACTCATTGGGCCAGCGAAGGAGTAGCTTCTCTCACACGTGGAAGAGGAAGGAGGCATTTTCTGTTTAGGGCGGCGTTGACTGATTTTAGGTAAGCATTGACTTTCTGGGCAGTGTTGAATTTGCTAAGGCTGCGTTGACCAAGTGCTAGGTTACTAAATGAAGCATTGACCAAGGGCTGACCTGCACATGATGTTTGGGTGTTGCGTTGACCAGCGTTGACCAAAGTGTTGACCAGCATTGCTTGGTTAGGGCTGACTGCAGACTGTTGTTTTGACCGTTTGCCAAGGGTTGTTTTGGGATGCCGAAGTTTTTTTTTGAAGACCGAGTTCTTTAAGATTGACTAGAGGTCAATCCAGGGCTGTTTGACTAGATTTTACTTTGTTGATTTAGGGTTTGCTGTTGCTGTCATAAAATTACAGATTTCTGAATTTGTATTATTTCTCTCTGCTGAACTACTGAAGATTAAAGAAGAATTGATCAAAGGGTTTCCCTGCATTTTGGTTTGTCCCTGGCTAGCCACCACATCTTGTGTCTCTTGTCTTGGCTTGTTTTATATCGATCTATTAATGTTCTACCAGCATTTTACTTTATGTTTATGTGATTGGTAAACAATGGCTAATAAGAGGAAATCGAAGTAAACTGCACTAAGCATAGAACATACCATAAATTAATAATTACTAAGGTCTAAGAGGACTAAAACCCTAAGATCTAGAGGGTTCCTAAGAGGCAGGCCTAAGGAAAGGCTCGTCAAACAAGTGAAGGAGAACATTTGATCGTAGGGATGCTACAGATGTAGCTCTAAGAGTAGGCTGAGCTAGTAGGCCAAGTAGGGCTGCTAATGGAGGCCGCAATCTGATCGAAGGGAGCATCTTTCTCAATAGGGTGAAGTGTGAATGTCTCAAGATAGCCACAAGCCTAGAGAAGGGATGATGTGGAACTTTGAGGGTTTGGTTCATGGTGAAGAAAGGTCGAGAAAGCCTAAGTTCGTAGACAAGCTTAGATTTGAAGTTTGAGCCCTTGCGTAGGTCAGACTTGGCAAAATTGAGGACGCCTTTTGTGACTAGCTCATGCCCTAGTTAAGTGCTAATTCTGTGGCTACTCTGTCCTTAGGGTCTGCCCTAAAAGTCTATTATTTTATCATTGGATTCTGTGCAAGAGAAAGGGCTGAGACCCTTAGAAACCAGACCCTAATCCTATGACTATGCCACAAATCTGTGTGTATAGAATTGTGGTTAGGGAGGTCGAGTCTTGTGAACAGATGAGTGAGTTTTAGGACAAGAAAGAAGGATGAAGTGGCATGTGGAATGAGGTCAGCGTGGAGTAGAGAAATGAGCTGAGTGGATGAAGAAAGGGAATTATTCTGAAGGGTTTTAGGATAACAGTCCTTGAGCCCTGGTTATAGATCTACCTTTCATGCAAGATCAGTCCAACAGCGGCCTAGTTCTGTGCATCTCTAGGAAGGCCGAAACCCAGAAAAGGAGACATACAAGTGTGGTATGGATCTGGTATGAGGGTCGCAAGCCTTAAGGGAAGTGCACAGAAGTTTCATAGAGAAAAGAGGGCCGAGGGATTCTTTAGATTGAAGAAAAGAACAGTGAGTATTAGGAGTCAGGACTATGTGATGGAATATCTTAAGGTAAGGGTTAGTGTGCAGAATCAAGGGAGTATTGAAGTTTTGGTGGACTATTCATAGATCATGAGCATCAATGATTTGGTGCCTAGATCTTTGCAATCTGAGGAAAAATTGCATAACAGAGGGCAACATATTTTGGAGCCCTAGATCAGTCAAAGTATTGAGTGTACATGGGCAGATTTGTTGACCCTAAAGACGATGACAGGAGCAGCGAATTGTCATAGAGTTAGGGCAGGTTTTGTGTGCCCTAGGCACAACATTCTGGAGCAACCAGAATCATGACAAGTGGGCAGATTTGGAAGAGTGAGCATTGTTGACAAATGAAGTTGTGAATAGTGTAAGATGCAGACCTCAAGTACAGGTTCACGAAAAGAGCCATGGATTGTTAGGAGGCAGATCTATGGAGCCCTAGTTCAGAATTTGCAGATGGGCAAACTTAGTGAAGAAAGGGCAGATCCAGAAGGCCCAATGTGCAGACTTCTTAATGGAGTTAGAATGTTGCTAGTGGGCAGATGAGAAGGCCAAAGTTCAGTGACACTAAAGGAGCAGTGATCGGTGATAATGGCAAATTGGATAGGTTGCAAAGGACCTGCAGATGTGTTCAAGGCACATGGACTGAAAGGGTTGTGAGGTGCCACATCAGCGTGTAGGTCAATTGTGTCTTGTTCAGGGTAAATTGGTGGTCAAAGTGCCTGACACCAAGCCCTAGTTGTGTCCTTGTATCAGGGTTGTATGTAAGAGCCAAGATCCCTGGTACGGGAGCCCTGGCCCCTAATACTGTTGTATTCTAAATTGTAATATAACATGTAGTGGGTTTGAAAAGTTAAAAATTGTCATGTGCACTATTTGATTCACTGATGTGTGTGGTTTCCGCTGTGCAAAGTAATATTGTTGTGGCATTTATGTGTGTTTGTGTCAGAGACTTTAAGATCCAAACCAGATTCTCATGTGCCGTGAAAACAACAACCTTGACACGTTACATGAACAAGAGTGCAAAATCCATGTCTAATAAGCTTACACCAAAAATTGGCGAAAATAAATTATTCCAAAAGACTGTAATAACATATAAAGTCATAAAGCAACCCATAAAGCAATAGCCATCCGTGATAGTCTAGATAACAGTAGTTCCCTTGCAAATAATACTTTATGACTCACATGACTTCAATATTTCTGCTTATTGTTGCTTGAAAAGTGACCAATAGGCTCGGCTGTATTACGGTGGTAACCACAGTTACCATCCATGAATTTGGATTTGGTAATTGAAAATTTAAAAAAAAAAAATTGTATTGGAAAAATCCATTTTAAAAATAAATCTTATTAATACAAAAATTTCACAATATTAGAAAACCTCCACCAATTCACATATGGATCTTCTCTAAAATGACACTCCCCTAATTCACTGTAATGCATATATTACTGAACTATAAGATAGGGAACGTTATGGCATAACCTAATGAGCTCTCCAAAGAAAACCTAGACGTTTGCTTTAGGGTGCTAGGGTTTCTAGAATCCAAATTCAGGATAAATACAGCCAAATCTAATCGTTGGCTGAATTTCTGTATGCAAGGCAGGCACGGTTTGGCCAAAATCTGCTACATTGGTAGTAATCAAATCAATCGTCATGGTGCCTCTATTAGGCCCAAATCCGATAGAAGAATATATTTTCCAAATTCCCACTGCTTGGCAACTTAATCTTAGATACCATGCTTGAAATACCACAAAAGTTAAGTTTTGGAGTTCTGTACAGTGAAATGATGTATTGTTTGGTATTTGGAAAAAAGACAAACATTTTATAATGTGAAATTACAACTGGAAAAAAATGAAAATTTGAATGAAAAAGGAAACCCTTGATCCCTTCTCAGTAAGGTAAGGTCCTTCAGGATCTTGCTGAATTGGGTTTGTCCTAACTGAAAGGTCAACAAAGCAAGCAATCAATTGTGTAAAAGCTTCGCACCACATTAAATGAGCAAAAACAATATCCACCTTCCCAAACCTGGCCGAAATGCGCAAGAAATATCTGATATAATGTGGACTATCCCAGAAAATGGGACAGCATGGATAGAACCAAGTAGAGGAGGAGGCAAAGGCGATCAAGAAATAACGATACCGTTCTACGTTTTTGACAGGGAGAATGACCACCATCGCAAACACGGCAAGCCTCATGCAACAGATCCAAACCATGATCCATAATATATTTTTCTTGAAATCAGAGAAAAGCCTACCCATGATTTGCAATGCAGTATGTATCTCGAAACAAAATCTAGGTTTCCAGCAAAACAATGGCCTATGAATGAAAAGGAAGATAATGTTTCAGCCCATAACAATGAGATCCGAGATGGATAAATCATGATAAATTGACATCCAAAAAAGAATCTTCTTCCAAATCCTGAAAAAAATAACACAAATCATAGAATCTAATAAGCCCTACCCAAAACCCCATAAAGCAAAACCCAATTCAAGAGAGGTGAAGAGAAGCTACTTGTCGTCTTCAACTCTTTGTTTCCTTGTCACCAGAGGCACCCCCCACATCATCAATAACAAGAGACATGGGCCTCTGTTCAATGACTGTATCCACAAGCCCAAACTCCTTAGCGTCCTCAGGCGACATGAACGTGTCCCTCTCCATGCATTTCTCAATCTTATCAATGCTCTGCCCAGTGTGCTTGGCATAGAGACTGTTAAGTCTATCCCTGGTCAGTAAGATTTCCTTGGCCCGAATGGCTATGTCACTCGCCTGCCCACTGGCCCCTCCAGAGGGCTGGTGGACCAAGATCCTTGCATTGGGCAATGATCTCCTCTCCCCCTTTGCCCCTACTGTCAACAGAAGAGACCCCATTGAGGCCGCCTGCCCCATGCAGAACGTACTCACGGGCTCCTTATGTACTGCATTGTGTCGTACATTGCCAGGCCTGCGGTCACGACTCCGTCAGGGGAATTTCTGTAGAGATTGATGGGTTTCGATGTATTTCCAGACTCCAGGAATAGTAGTTGGGCTACTACCACCGCAGCGGTATCGTCTTCTATGACGCCATTGATGCATATTATTCTCTCCTTGATAAGCCTGGAGAATATGTCGTATGCCCTTTCCCCTCTTGAGGTTTGTTCTATGACCATGGGGATCAGTCCATACGATCTTTTGCTGTGAAAGCTTGTGGGTGTGCTAGCTTGTGGGTGTGCTTAGGACTCTACTGTTGAATATTGCAGACGCTGCTGGAAAAAATCGGCTTGTTCTCATCCTCTCTCCCTGCACCTGTGAGAAACTATGCTGTGCTATGCTGTGTTATTTTGATGACGAGATGAAACAGCTTTTAACATTTGAATTGGTTAGGTCGGAAAGAGCAACACTAGGCACGGTGCATAAGTGGCATTTTGATTTTTTTTAGTTTATTTAATTTTAAATTTCATT